>JANHFO010005823.1:16842-26882 GCA_032468095.1 Pareas carinatus | reverse complement strand
GTTTTCAAGCAGTTGCTTAACTACAGCAACTGCTTGTTCATGGCTGCTGCTTTGGAATTCCTGTGCTAGTGACTTTGAATTGATTCTGATTCTTTCTGATATTGGTTTGACTTCAGTTTTGGTATTCTGATATCTTGATTTTGGACTGGCTTGGGTTTCTACACTCTGGTATTCTGACCTTGGGCTGGAAACTGTATAATCCTAGCTCTTTGCTCCATTTGGCCCCTCTGTCCAAAACATACATGGAGAGACTGAGATGTTGCTTTGCAATGTACAACAGAAATGCTGCTTATGTCTTAATTTGTGGCAGGCAGTTATCTGTGAAACAACCATTTCTCAGGAGCTACTGATAAGGAGGTCTACTTGAACCAGATAGACAACGTATTTATGAGGGAATCTGCACTGTGTATTATCACTTCTCAGTTTGAAACTATTATTGGGGAATTCATGGCTGTAGTCTAAAAGGAGAACCAGTTTGATGCAGTGGCTAAGGTATCAATCTAGACAGCAGGAGAAGCTAGCTGAATGATCTTGAGCCATTTACTCTAGCTCAGCCCCTGAAAGAAGGCACCTTGGAAAAACCTTGCTAAGAAAATTGCTGGGACTAATTCAGGCAGATATCAGGAGTCAAAAATTGATTTGAAGGCACACACACTAGCAACATCTGAAAGTGATTGACTCTAATATAATGGGTGAAAAAATCTCATATTTTGCTGTAGATTTTATTAATGAACTTGGTTAAAGGAATTATAAAGGGCCACATGGGAGGCAAGATAATTCAATGCACTGAAAAAATACTAATCTCTTAAAGGGAAACCCCTCAAGAGGTGGTCACTCCCACTCATCCCTCAAAATTCAGAGCAATGTGAATCATATTCAGTTCAATTACTGAACCTCTGTTGAGATAGTGGCTAGAAGAAAACAAATTCCGATGAAGAATGGAATGAAACACGAAAGTGGGCCTACTATTTGAATTATGAGGAATACTGGTAGTCCTCGACCTATGATCACAATTGAGCCCAAATTTTCTGCCGTTAAGCGAGACATTTGTAAAGCGATTTTTATCTACCTTTCTTGCCAGTTGGTAAGTGAATCACTGCAGCTGTTAGGTTTAGTGACACGGTTGTTAAGTGAATCTAGCTTCCTCATTGACTGCTTGTCAGAAGGATGCAAAAAGTGATCCGATGAGCCCATCATAAATATGAAATCAGTGGCCAAGCATCTGAATTTTGATCATGTGATCTTGGGATTGCTGTAACAGTCATAAATGAAAAATGGTCATAACTCACTTTTTTCAGAACTGTTGTAACTTTGAACAGTCATTAAATGAACTGCTGTAATTTGAGGACTACCTGTATTTGGGAAACTAAATGGCTAAAAAAATCTTTGTTAATATTTTCCACAGTTGGATTAAACAAACTGAATTGGCAACTCTGTCTACTGGGCAGCAAATATGACAGATTATTTATTTGTTTCAATAAATTTATATTTTTGCCCATTTCACATTAGTGACTTCGAGCACCTAAGATGTTTGTGAAGTCTTTTATCTCTACTTATAAATTAAAATCCTACTTTCTATCTGCATTTATTGAAAAATATTCCAAATTATAACCACAAGATGGCAGTCTTCCACCAATTTTACTGCAGACTCAATCTTGTGTCTAGTAATATTCCACTCAGAATAAATAAAATCCTTTCAGGAGTAATAATGTAAACTTTTCCGCTTCAGTGATCAGCAAACTTCTCAGAGTTCAAGTACAAGTGGAAAAATACCAGAGAAAGTGAACGCTTGTTCAGCAGATAAAACTTCCGGAGTAAGCTAGTCTCAATTTATGTCTACTCAGAAAAAGATTCTACTGGATTCAGTGGACTTACTCTAGTGCAGAAGTTTTCAAACTTTTTCAAGCTGCGGTCCCTAAAACATGTTGTTGCTACATGGCGGATCCCATTCCCACAAATTCAACTAATTACTAATCGACAGTTCATGTATATTACTTTTTCCAATTTTTTCTTGACCTCTCTGTGGATCCCCTGGCAACATGCAAGGGGTTTGAAAACCTCTGCTTTAGTGGACAGGTAAAGAACTGGGAAGTGAAGACTGGAGCTTTGCCATTTTAATTTAACTAACAAGTATTAAATCACTTGTTAATCATTTTAATCCAAGAATATTTCAATGCTAGCCTTAGTTCTGTATTCTTAAAATGCATACCATTGCAGATGGCTGTCACACTTCATAGACACATTAAAATATCTAGAGGCAAACTTAGTAGGAAGGGAGAGGAATATAATTAATCAGAAATGGGTAGGTGGTAAAGACATAAAAAAAATCCATAAGAACAATATTGCTGGATGTGCTGACATCAATTTTCTTCACATTTATATTCCTTTTTTTTGGTCTAGGGTCATTACTGCCAGCAGTTACTATTTTACACCATTTCACAAAATAATACAGATTAGTCAATTTTTCTGAGTGATTACATCATTTTCCACTGCCGAATGTGCAATACACCTGATATCTATACATGTGCTTTGAATTTATTTTGAAACAAAAACTAGGAGCATAATTGTTTACATAATTGGCTGTTAGTTAGCTTGGAATAAACAACATTGGTTCAATGACATGTATACCTCCCATCAAGGCTGTTTTGCCGCCTACACAAGAATGCAGGAAGACTTCTCTGTTGCTTTTTTTTATTTTATTCAAATGTCTACCTTGAGATGCTTACACTATACATGCAATGTTGGCTATGTAGGGCTTTGGTTATACATCTTTTTAAAAAATGTGATTATGATTATATAACTTGTGGGAGGGTATGAGAAAACCCATTGAAAAGGAACAACGAACAGAAATAACAAGGAGGATGAAAAAGAAAGCAATCACCTCAAAGAAAAATGTAAGACACAGCAAACGTGACTCTTTTGGATGAAGGACTGTATAGACATTTCCGTAGCTAGGCTAACTGGCTCGCTAAATTGAAAAATGGAGCTATCAATGGCTGTTTGCAATGATAACTGCCTGGAGCTACAGACTGAAACTATCCCTTCCCACAGCTAAGGAGAAACAGAGAAGGTAGCCATCAAGTTCAAAGGGTTTCTATTGGCCAGTTTGGGAAATAGGACGTTGCTAGTTTTAATCTAACCAAGTCCTTACATTCTTGTAAGGCCAGGTTTGCTATTAAGCCAAGTGAAACTGCATATGATATAGAAATTGGGAAGCTAAGGTAACTAGCCAGAAAAGGAGGAACCGCTCCCTCCCCCCAGTTTGGATGATTCCAAAACTGGAACAACACTTAAAAAATTTAAAAAATAAGTACATATTATTGAACATAAAGTCCTCACGCTTTTAGTCTAACTTTCACATGCTGGCCCCACATGATGTTCAGTGTTGAAGCCCATGAGTAAGCCTTGGTGCCCTATACATTTGAGTAGGATTTTATAGGTCCAACGTATTAATCCATACTTCCTATTTTCAGTTACTATTTAAAAGATATGATCAACCATTCTGCCCATGTAGATTTATAGCTGTTGCTACTCACTATTGCTAAATGTGCAATAACTCATTTGCAATTTAGCAGCTGTACCCTCCTTTCTGTGGTGAGATGTTAGGCTGATTACCAAACGGATTTTCAACCTAGATGACATAATGAAGATGACTACCTGTTCTAGCAGAATCAAAATCAGAATTTATTGGTCAAGTGTGTCTGGACACACAAGGAATTTGTCTCTGGTGTACATGCTCTATGCCTATGTACAATAAACAAGCTGATTACAATCATAAGATGCATTCATATACATTCAATCATAAAGTACATTCATCTTGTCATGTAGTGTGCAGCATCATTAGAAAAGAGTTCACAGTGTTTCATGCAACATATCCTAAACCTTTTTATGTTGTGCTGAGTTGCAGAACATGAAACTCAACTATGAAACAAGATGCAATCTCCATTCATGTTAGGTCCTGTACATGGGATAAAAATCACTAGCTTAACTTTAACATCAAGAAGCCTCTCAGTGATGTTGGTGTTATTCATGGATTTAATGTTAACGACAGGTTAACTTTTTATTGGAATGATAACGCTCAAATGTATGAATATGGGCATTTTCTAGGGCAGAGGTCTCCAACTTTGGTCCCTTTAAGGCCTGTGGACTTCAACTCCCAGAATTCCACACGCCTTAAAGGGACCAAGGTTGGAGACCTCGGTTCTAGGGAATTCTTCCATTAATTCAAAACAGTTTCTTTCTTCCACATGGAGGTACACTGCCTGGAAATGTCCATTGTTTAGCTTTTGTAGTCAATTTTGAAAGGCAACAATGTTATTGTTCTAAGAAAAGATATCTGTAGGATAACTCTCATTCGTCATTTTTACAAGCATTGGAGTAACATGGATACCATTCACATATTTCACTTACGTGTGGTATATTGCTTTGGAGAAATCTCAATTGCAAGAGGTCTTAAAAGTTATATGTTGGTCTAATCAAAATTCATAGCAACCCCTTATTTGTATGTGGACAATATCACTTTCTCTATGGCTACTTCATTTTAAGACCATTTTAACAAATTCTATTGTAATACGAAGAATGTATTTAAAAAAAAAAGATTGAGCAAAAATGCTCCCACTATATAAGATCACATTTGAAGAGAAAATGATTAAAACAAATCCCTCTGTTCTGAAATTATTTGACATTTTCTTTGAATGAGCAGGGTGAATTCTTTTTCTATTTTGTTTTTACACATGCAGAATTATTTTAATGAAGGCTAAGAAGAAATTAATGTACTAGCATCGTGTAGGAGTTAGGCAAGTTCAGGGTCTAAAATATTGTAAAACTCTCAGCTCGGTCATATACTCAGCTTCCCATACGAGAAAGCAGATGATTTGCAAAGGTGGGGAAGGGGTCCTTTTTCCCCATGCTTAAAAAGCTCCCCACAACTTGGACCCCCCCCCCACATAAGCATTTGCACACCAAGACAACCTAGGAACACCATCAAAGCAGCGGTGTTTTGCCTTCTGCAGGATAAAACTACTTCGACAGTATAAAATAGGTGCATGATAATGTACATCAGTACAATTGGTTGTATACTATTAAATCAGAAAATTGTGTTCCTGAAAGTAAGCGCCATCTCTTCAATTCATTAAAAACTGATTCCTAACATCAGAAATATCCTAGATGGGGGACTGGGATATATTCTAGTGGCAAAAGGTCTACCTTTCTGTTTGGAAGAAGCACTCTCCATTGCACATTTGAAATAAGCATGTTTCTTGAGAGACATGAATTGGTGACAGTTCTGTTATTGAACTACCTCTGTAGCAGGAAAGCCACTTCTGACCTTATCTGTCCATGCAGTCTCTCAGAGGTATGGTCTTCAGAGCCACTCCAATAGTTGTTGGATTATGGTTTTTTCATGTGGCAGAATGTGAAGCTTTTTAAATACATGGAGTGTGCTCTTAATAATGTATCTAAGTAAATTAAAGTGTATGCTTTGCCCCGGCCCTCTTCCTTCTTCAGCTTTGTTTGTTCTTGGGACCATCACCTGTGAAATGCACTCAAGTGGTCAAGCAAGACTTCAATCTGGAAAAAAATAATGCTAATGCTTCAACTACAAGATGGAGCTTGTCTTCAGGTGTTTTCAGAGGAGAAGCTTTCCCCTCATCCCCAGAAAGATAAAACTGCAGATCACTAGTAACATTTTCAGAAGCTAAGAAGAGAACATGACTCTCCTTTGGTAAGATGAGTAACAGAAGAAAGCAGCAAGTGGGTGGGGTGGCTTCAGGAGTGGTGGCCATAATAGCTGTGATAACAATGGTAATAATAGGGAATGAGCAGTGCTCTCTTGATATGCAGGTATATTCCCCTGAGAATGAGGTCGCATAGGATGAGGGAGGGAGGGAGAGAGAGAGAGAGAGAACATCTCTTTGTTCTTTACAAACTGAAACAAAACTTTGTTGAGCAACAACAATTTACAGTAACAATTAAAGTGTAAATTAGCATCATTATAGGCTTATAGTGTTTAATATGTTTTTCCTAATAATGGCCTCCCTTCCAGATAATTTCTGCTTCCGGTCTTATAGTTATTTCTTGCTATATTGGCTATGGTCAGTTAGGTTCACAGTTCACTATAATCAACATGTTGGTTGGATCTTGTTTTCAGGTGAAGGAGCTGGGATATCATTTTTATTTGTTTTAATTTCAGTTAATGAAATAGAACAAAACAATATACTTGTGATTGCACAGTTAAACATAATTGCTATATACATTATATAATAATTCAAGCAAATTGAACACAATGGGAGGAAAAAACCCTAGGAAAGAGATTAAAAATAAGAATCATATAATATCATTATAAGATTAAAATTATAATTAAAATTTAGAGCACATACAAACATATTGCTCCATCTTCTCATTTTTTGAATATAAAGACATTCAGAAATTGAGAATAAATACATACCTTGAACTCATTTTGTTAATGAATGAATGAGTTTATACAGTATCTGTCTCTTTAAAATTATAGAAAAGCCAAAAGGCCTAACTATGGGACATCATAATAAATTTGATGGCCGGGGTGGTATTGGTAGGTAGACTGCTGGTGTTGAATGATGAAATGAACAACTTTCTCTAAGAAGCAGTTTGGAATTTTTTAAAATATATTTTTGTTGTTGAAAATGCAAACAGTTTCAATTTCATAACTGTGGCTGTTTTGAGATTGGATATCAGAAAATATGCCACCCACAGAGGTTAAAAGACAGTTGCATTTAAACCATTTGCATCTTCTGTGACAATTCCCAAATATAAAAACTTCCAGATTGGACTAGTGCACATCCTTGCATTCCTATACTATCTTATGAAGATTCAGAAACTACAGATTTTCAAATACATAGCAGCTAAGTTGCTTATTAAAACAGGCATTATAATCATATTATACCAGTATTCCAGCTGATGCATTGGTTCTAGTTCTTTTTCTGATCCCTATAATTTATCCGGGATTCTGGTAGACAGCCTATTGGCTGGAATGTTGCAGGTTGCAGTCCAACACACCTAAAGGAGCCAACTGTGAGAGGTCACAGCAATTGATAAAACACACTGGAGATGGAGAGACTTTGAAATATGCTGCCTAGAGAGGTTTAGGGTTTTGTGCCAGGTTATGAATTTCAAATCGTATTAGATCTAATTCTTGGTTCTCTTCTTCAGTCCAACTACTTTCAGCACATTGCTTGTTTTAGAATTGGTTTTACTGTATCAAATTAATTAGGACAAAGCATCTGCTTTATGGGAATTTAGACAAGGCTGTCTCATGCCAGACAGGAGCATTCTACATCTAGTTCAAATGTATTCTAACTCAGTGGTTCCCAACCTTTTGGGCACCAGGGACCAGTTCCATGGAGAAAGGTTTTTCTCTGAAATTCCTTGTCTTTTCCATAATAAATTACTTCTTAATCACATAGCAACTTCCTGAACAATTGCTTTAGAAAAAAAACTATTACACTAGTGTAATATGTTACCTGCAGAGATGGACAAAATTAGCATTGTATTCAAGGTTGAATTAGCAATTGAATGATTCATTTTTTCTATGTTTCACAGCCACTCTCTGCTTTCAAGGAAGGTGACAATTTTACCTGAAGCTGTAAGAAAGAATCAGGAAGTAATTAGTTTTTATGAGAGTAATAGTTAAAGAGCTTGTCACATTTTAGTTGCATAGTATTTCTATGTAAATGTGCATGAGAGAGGCAACGTGTGTGTGTGTGTGTGTGTGTGTGTGTATGTATACATGTGTATGTATTGGTATAGTATTTATATTTTATATTGCTATTTCAAGTTTACAGTATCCAAATTGCTAATTTTAATTTCTTCTTATATATGCATAGCCTGAGCAAGGCCTTTAGCATATTTTTATTGTGTTCTTTTAGCCTTTTTTTTAAAATGTACTTTTCTTAACAATCCTGACATTGTCTATTTAGTTATGGATATTTTGAATATTTGAATACCAATTCTCTAGTGCTGGTTAATATCTTCAATAAAAGTAGCGTAAGTAAATGTGCTCCACCATTAATTGAAAGTTCTAGACTGATTCATTATTACTGTCCATTTGATTCAAGAAGAATGTAAAATATTTTCTCAATATTGTTTTACTGCAACAGAGTTCATAGGCACTAGGCACACAGAGTTAAGAAATGACATTTCTTACACTTAAGATACACTGTTTACAAAAGTATTTCATACTGCATAATGTTTGCACTGCATCTGTTGCTATTTTATGGTAGCTCAAACATGACAGGATATAAATTTATGTTTAATTACATTAATGCATTTGCAATGCCTTAATCTCTCTGCTCTAGACTATAATAAAAAACAGATACATCAAATGTGTCATACTTTAAAAATTGATTCACCTAAATAATTTTCTATATTAGAGGTGTCACAGCAGTTTTTCATATTAATCAAGAAGAATGCTGTAGACACAATATAGTTTGACGTTAAGAAAACTTTTAGCTAAAGAATATTCCTAAATTCATAAGAGTCTGAGACTGATACTGTAATTTTAAGTTGAACATATAATTTGTTGTTGTGCCATAGCATTTATGAATGGTTCCTCATGAACCAGAAGATAAGGGACAAAAGTACTACTGTAAGAGTCTGTTCTTGACCCAATCTTTTTATAATGACACAGAAAGCCCATTAAATCAAATGTAACAAATTCAGTAGCTGATATTTTAAAATGAATGAAAGATGGATAAAAAGATAAATTCTGAACACTGTACATCAAAGGCGCTCTCTCTCTCTCTCTCTTCCCCCCCTCCCTCTCTCTCATGCTTTGATAATTAAATCTTGATTGAGTAATTATCATGCAGAATCTGATAAATTCAATTGCAAGATTTGTTATGAAAATGAGGTGACATGTTAGCTGCCCTATCTCTAGAATTCCAAGTGCTTAATATAATTTAATAAAGATTGACATTTGGTAAACTGCTCACAAATTACCTGGAAGTTAAAAGAAAATCTGAATAAAATCACTAAACACAGGAATAGCTGAATTTGAGTTGATAAATGGAACTCTACATTTATAAGGCAGTCTTTAAAAACACAGTCTTGCTGGATTTCAATGGTGTTGTGATACTAGGAGAGGAAACCGTAAAACATATGTTTATAGCATTAAGTGCATTGATCTTATAATTAGCAGTTTGAATAGCACACAAGAGAATTTAACCTTTTGCACATCATACATCACACAGTTGTTGCATAATCTAAGACTTTGAGATATCCTACAGTAAACAGATGGAGCATATGAAAGTTCAATTATTTCCTAGTTTATATTTGAGTACAAATATTTACAGTTTTTTCTTTTTTTGCTTCCATAATAGCAAGGAATGTTGTCAACATTCAGAGCACAATAAACCCAACAGATCAAATAGTGAGCATGCTGGTGTCATGCTGCCATTTAACAGACCTATTGAATGATAATAACACAAGGCTGCATACAAGAGGGCTTTTCATAAAAGTCAACGCTATTTTGAAGTAAGGCCTTGCTTTGGGTTCAAGACATCATTTTGTATCACTTGTTTTATTGTAAAGATGTTTGTAAATATATGTACATGCCAAATTCTTATTGATCTATGATTTTATCACTAGTACTAATGTTTTTTCTTTAAAATAATTCATCAACTCTTTTCCCTTCCTCCTCCTCCTCCTCCTCCATCCTCATCCTCATCCTCATCCTCATCCTCATCATCATGAATAGGTCGATGAGTTGAAAAGTTTGGAGACCTCTGCCATACAAAATCAATATTTTTTTTAAAAAAATGTTTTGACCGCAGACCCTAACTTGCTTCACTTTTTACAGATTGGGGTGCAATATAGCAAGGAATATTGATGCCTGAAAAGTTTCAAACAGATGACGTCAACCAAAAAATTGGGAAATTTTCATTTATATCTACACTACTTGCCGACACCTGTGCTCCGCTATGGGCGGAGGCTCGCAAATCCTTTCCTGTGGAGAAGCAGCCTCTCCTCCCCACCCCTGCGCCGCATCAGATCCAAGGAGATCCCTC
>JANHFO010005823.1:6607-16742 GCA_032468095.1 Pareas carinatus | reverse complement strand
GTCTCTCCCTCCTGCAGGAGCTTGCTTCACCGCCTGCCTCCAATTGTGCCCTTCTGGCAGGAGGAGGAGGAGGCGCCTGCAAGAGCCCTGCACCCTCACCATTCCGTTTCCCCCTCCAGAGTCCCACCACTTCAGAAGTGGGGAGGGCGGCCAGGGAAGGAGGAATGCAGAGCAGGAAGTGAGGAAGAAAGAAGTCACGGGAAGCCTGAACATGCAGATTCATGAAATCTGCTTCCCTGTGCATGCGCACTGCTCATGGCAATAAATGTTAAATAATGAAATTTTCAGGCACCCCCCCACCTCCCCCACTGAGTCCTGGGCAGCCCTCCGCTATCCAGCGCAGCCAGAGCAGACAGGAAGTGCAACGTCTTGGACTTCCGGTTCTGGGCGGCCTCGGTGGAAAAATATGACCTCCCCTGAAAATAAGACCTAGCGCATCTTTGGGTGCAAAAATTAATATAAGACAGTGCCTTATTTTCGAGGAAACACGGTATGTAACATGTTAATTTACATATTTTATTATGCACTAGACTTTGACCACAATAACAAAGGTATTAAAAACCTATTTAGCATGTTCCCTCCACCTCATACATTTTACTCTCCTTTGAAGTCCTTCCAGAAATCACACTTGCTAAAACGAATCATCAGTTTATGTTCTACACATCCAGAATTTTTTGGCAGCTGCTCTACATATAACTTCCATTACATCAATGGCTTAAATAGATGGAATTGTTCATGGGAATACAGTTTGTATGCTTTGAATAGCTTTAGTGGAATTCATCATTATCAGGTAAAAATAATCTTGCTTCTTTCTAATAAAAAAATTATATTGAACAACTTTTTAATCAATGCATGACATTTCCATTAAGTCTATAGTTGTTCAAAGGATTAACCTGAAACTATATAGCATTCTTGCAAGTCTGGCACAAAACATCTATTCATGCAGCTTTGGATAATGTTTCAGAGAGTTGACTTTTTGCCTGATTGTTTCTAATGACCTTTAAATATGTCATTAGAAATTACATTATATTTCTTTGCACTTGTTCTTCAATCAAGACAGGCAAAGCATTCTTACCAAATGTGGCTTAAAAAAACCCCCAACTAAAACATTATGCTATTTAAGACTTACATGACAAAGGGAAATGGCAAATCTAATAATTTGCTGTAGGTCTTTCAAAGCCTAATTGACTAAAAGAAAGGCTGTGTATAGAATGCTAACTTCACTGCTCACAAATCGCATGTCCTGGATTGCAAATGTAAAATGCAACTTGAATAAAGCCAATACTTTCAGACCAGCCTTTTATTCCACACTGTTTTATGCATAGTGTTCAAGGTGTTGATTATCATCTTTAGAGCGCTCCATGGCTCCCAGATATCTACAGAAACGCCTGTTACCATCAATTACCTACCACCGACCAGTACACTCCCACAGAGAGGGCCTCATTAAGGTGCCGTCGGCCAGACAATGTTGGCTGGCGACCCCCAGGAGTAGAGCCTTCTCTGGGGCAGCCCCTACTTTTTGGAACGAACTCCCCCTAGAGATACGTACAATCACGGACCTCCACGTCTTTCACCGTGCCCTCAAAACTTATCTATTCGTTCAGGCTGGGCTGTTCTAATTCTCCTTGGTTTTAATTCGGTTATTAGTTTTTGGAGGTACTGAGAATTTTACATTTTCAATTATTTTAAATTTGCCAACCAATTTAATATTTTTAAACTGGTTTTACTGTTGAAATAGTTGTGGCTTTACCGGCTGTTCACCACCCTGAGTCCTTCAGGAGAAGGGCGGTATACAAGTTTAATAAAATAAATAGATAAAATAAATTATGGATCCAAATTTCAACGCCTTCCATTTATAATCCTTCCAATTTACGCCCCCCCATAATTTCCTTCCTAAAGAATTTCAAAGAAAAGATGGAACACCACAATATTTTTTTTTTGCATTGCAACACTAACGATTGGCTTTATCAAAATATCTTCTGCAAGAGATATACATTTGGGAGATCAATTTAGCATTCATACTGACTGGAGGATTCAAGAAGCTGAAGTGCACAGAGCTTAAAATTTCTGAGATTCACTGGATTAGTTTGACAGACAAGACATGGAGACAGAAATTGAATTTCCCATTTTGGTAGTGTGCATTTAGAGACCTAGGGCAATTCACCAATTTTCTACCTAATGTAATCTGTACCCCTGTTGTGGGAATAAGATATATGAGAGAGGAATATATATGCTGCCTTGAGTTACTTTGAAAAATATATATAACAATGTTATTATAATAAATGCTTGAAAGTGTTGAGGACTCTGTATGGCAGACTCGAGCTAGCTTTTGGGGCTTATGTTCGCATTTGGGACTGCCTGATTTCACAAAATTGCTGTCATGAGGTCTTTGCCTTCCACAATCACAAAACATCAGTTTATGACTTGGGGAATGAATACACAAACACACCTTGTTTTGTTTGGTGGTTAGAAAGTGCTGCTGACAGCAAGACTTCATTTTCAGAATCTGAGTTATCAAGCACAACTATAACGGTAGGGAGCTAGAAGACCTCGTGATAACCGAACATATGAATCAATATGCAGGCAACCCAAGGAATGATTTATTAAATATTTTGAACCATGATGTATAAGCATTCCTTTCCCATTTCTCCTCATTGATATTGAAGTTTTGCTTTCTTCAAACAATATTCACACTCCAGTGTTTTAGTTCAATACTTTTTTTTAGCTACCAACGTTTATTTTTAACATAATACATAAAAATGATGATTTAATCTACAGTGACAAAATTTTCATTGTTAGAAGAGGAACAATAAAGTACAGTAAATCTTATTCTGACAGGTTTCCATTTTCAGCTCTGCCCTAAGAGAATCTCAGGAGAAAAATCAGACATTGACATGAGGAAATTTGTCATTCTGTGACATCATTCTTCCCTTGCGCCTTGCACATCACAGGTGTCTGACATTTTTATTTTAACCTGTCTATTCTTTGGTGAAGTGCAAACACTTCAGTTTGATTATGATTGTGTTATAATGAAGTAGTCTTTCAGGTGGTAACTCTAATGAATGTTTCACAAAAGATAGGGGGAAAATACTTGAAGGCTTTCTTTTTCTAATAGGATTGAGGCTGTGGACAGAAATTTGGGCACTCGAGTTGTCACATTCATTAGAAAAAGAATTAAAGGAAAATATTTACTTTAATCTCTAGCTGTTTTAATCATAATTGCACTGCTAAGATCAGTATCTCATGTAACATGCTAATGTGAAATTCATTTGAAATAGTAAAATGTGCTGTTAAGGGAGTTCACGCTGGTAATAAAGCAATGATTTTGAAGTCATAGAACAGGAATTTCAGTTTTATGTGGAATTACAAGTTTTGGGGGTTTATTTTCTATTGCCACTATTGAGGGATTCTTCAATGGTTCTCATCTTCAAGTTCTGAAGCTGTAATTAAGAATTTAATGTGTTGACATCCAATCTGGGATGCTCCAGACCGAATTGTTTGATGTTTGGTAGAATGGGAACATTCCAGGTCCTAAAGTCACCTTGGAGAGGCAACGGAAGAAGGGGGACATCCAGGGACTCAAGGAGAAACCCCCTTAAAGATCTACTGAAACGACTGCCTGATGCAGCATTCAGCTGCAAACCAGTTGAGAAGAAGAAGCAGAGCTGGGGTTTAATGATTAAACCGCAGGAAAACAAAATTCAGCAGACATCAGTTTAAGTGAGCAAATGTTTTCATTGGAGGGTACACAATCTGGAATCTACAACAAAATTTGTTATTAACCAAAGATGTGGTCCTCAATTTCAGGGGGATCAAAACCTATAGAAAGATTGCTATTTATTAGCAAACCTGAAGTATTCTAAAGAAAATGGTTTCATCATATTAAACATAATAGAATCTATAGCTATCTATATTTTGGGCTATTGTCTGAATTTAAAAAATGCCAGATATTGATGGGGACAATGCTTTTTTTACTATATACTCTTGAGTCTAATCTGTCTCTTTCCAAGTGCTTTCCAACTTCTTAAATTTATTTGGGGATTTTAAGGAGAGGCATGCTGCTTGAAACATAAATGATGAAATAGTCTGGAATGCTGCTTTTTAGGGTCCTGCTGAATTATGCATGGAGCTGTTGTTAGACTCAAGTGAAGATGAATGTGGCTCTTCAGGCAATTTCACTCAACACAAATCCAATGGTGAAATGGGCTCAAGTGCATAGATGTAAAAATAAGTTGCCACCCTGTTCTTTAATCTTTGTTAAGCTCTTATATATTCACATGGATAGTGCACAATCTTAAAGTTTTAGCTTAGCTTCCAGAACCTGTGAAACTCAAAGTACAATATAGAGTTGAGTTCTTAGCTATGTCATCATTGCTTTCCCTGTCTGTCAATCAATAACAAAACCAGGATTTTAAAAAAGCAGTTACTAGAAACTCGTATGTGGTTGGCACTGTGGCTGCCATACCTGGAAATGCTAGGGACACCATTTGAAATTTTTTTCATGCAAAACTCTTCTTACACTCAATTTAATTACAATTATGTATATATTTATTTTGTCATCTGATATACTATTCTTAAATCAAAGAATAGGCTATTTATGGCCCACACGCCCAACCTGATCAGCCAATCAGGTTCTAATGTGAAATCTCTTTTCTGCTTAAGGCTCATCTCTACCAGTAAGAAGAGAAAAGCTGTAGGGAGATGGAAGCATCTCTTGAAACATGGCTGCTTTCAAGAATTCCTGGTTAAGATACCGTGAAAGTGATGGGTTCCCTCTCCTTTCGTCACAGAGGCTAAAAGCCTTCATGCCATCAGAGAAAAAGATAACCAAATGGAAGCCAAGCCTTCTAGGCCCACAATGTCATCTATTTTGTAAAGACGGTTTATTCTGTTGAACACTGCTATGCTTGGAAAGGAAAAAATCAGCTTTTGTGACAGAAAGGTAGATTTAAAATCTCTTAAACTGATGAAATGATTTCGCACGTTAATTATCGCATCAGGTTTATGATCTTTTAAAAGTTATTTACTACAAAAGATTTATAAATATCCCAACCAAACCTAAAGGTATAATGATTTCTGACAGTTGCGGCCCATTGAATTTTGTCTTATTAGAAACAGCACAGTGTGGTAAGTGGTAGCAAAGAGAGATAATAGCTGCAACATCATTTTCTAGTCAATTAATCATTGCAGCATATCAAATAGGTTATTTATAAAACTGACAACTAGGTCTGTAAGTTTAATTAATCATAACACTTTAATTGACTAAAAGGTGTTTCTAATTAATCAGGAAGTGGATGACTTAAAAAAAATTTTTTTCATGCATGTACTATACTAAAAGCAATTTTGTAGCTGCTCATGAAGAACAGAATATTTGCTCTGAGCATATTCAAGTACAGTACCGTGCAAAGCAGGGGGAGAACTTATTTACTTCTTGCTTTGTTTTGCCAATGATTGTAAATCAACAGATAAGTCTCACACAATAAATGAGATTTCTGAAACCTGCTGATATTTCTTCCCCATGGCCCTCCAAAGTGATAATAGGTTGTAGGAAAATCAAGTTTATGTGCAATAATACATATAGGTTATGCACTGTTTGGATCTTAAAAACCAAAAGGTGACGAAAGCATATGATGGGGGAAATGCACATATTTTTTCCCTAACAGTTCTCATTAAATTTAATGCTAAAGGGTTTACTTTATAAATATCTTCCCCGCAGAAAATAGAATTTTGGAGAAACTCCTCTGGCTAGAATATAGTATGCTTGCAATTACAGGTAGTCCTTATGACCTGCCCATCACAGTTATAAGTCATTAATCAGTTCATCGTGTGCCTGACCCAATTTTACAACCTTTTTTTGTTGGAGTTGTAAAGTGATACTACAAATGGCCATTAATGCAGCCTTGTCGCTGAATGCCCAACATGCAGAAACATGAGCAAGCCATAGGAACTTCAGAACCAGATACTAAGTATCCCCAGGAAGTTCTGTTTTATTTTGATCAGTCATGAGGTTTGCTTATATTTGTTATGGAATTATGAAGGGACACACATGAATATTCTGTCTTTCAGTGCATAATCATCATTCCAAGGAACTATCTGCTTCATGGCTTTCTATTCTTCAGCTGTTCCAAGAGAAGATAGCATGAATGACCTTGTCCCATTTGACTTTGTCAGTTGCATGTTACTGTCCCTGCTAAAGAATCTTGTCCTTGACAAGTAGGTGTATCATTTATTTTTCTTTGGGAGAAGCTCAGAGAAATTATTCAATCATTTTTTCATCTTCTGTTAGATAAATTGGATAGAGAATGTTGAAAGACTGTTTATACCCAGCTCATTTATAATTTGTTCCAACCCAATAACATCTGGATTTTGTTTTAAAACTGCTAAGGTATTAATTTATTAAATGGGAATCAACTGAGACTGGAGTTAACAGCATAGAAATATATTCCATAAGGTATTATGTGATTTAAAAACAGTTCCTTCTGTTAGCCAAGTTTGTGGTGATGTGTTTAGCAGTAGAGTTCAGACAACCTCAACGTTCCCTCCAGCGGCTGTACCTCTACCCTCATTTAGGATGCCAGGACAATCAAATGATATTATTTCAGAGAACAGGAGGGAAAGGAAATTTTTTTTAGCAGCTCTAGCAACAACCAAACAACAAAAACAGCAGGGGAGAAAGGTCCAGAAAATATAAAAATGAAATATCCAGCTGACTGACTAGAAAGACATTTATTGCAAACACCTACAATAGGTCAACATTTCCTTGCTGAAATTGATCTGAGTGGATACTCATTACACATATCAAAAGATTTTAAAGAAAAGCATTTATAGATTTATGGGCTACCCTTCATTCAGGCAGCGTACACACAATATTGCTCCCTTCTATTTCTTTCCACAGCAAAAATCCACAAAAATCCATGCTGATGGTGAACTAAAACCAGGGCTTTCCTACCATTAGTCTTACACCTCATCCTAGTGTTTCTCGACTTTGGCAACTTTAAAAAGTGTGAACTTCAACATTCATAATTTCCCAGGAAGACTGCCTTAGCCACTACACCAGTTAAGTACAATTGCTCCTGCTTTAAGAAAACCATTTCCACTGCATTCTTTGGTATCTAAGGAGTGGAAAATTGATTCACGCAACAAGCTGTCCAAACAAACAAGATCATCCTACTTAACATCAGTAAAGAGCATTCCTAGAATTCCTATGGTGCCTGCTTCTTGATTTTACTTACTGAAAGCTGCTATTGATGTGCAGTCTTTTAAAGGTTTGCTCATTTCTTACTCATTTCCAAGTAGTGTACATTCTACATCTAGTGAACAAAGGTTCATGATCTTTCAGTACTAATAGTGTTTTGGGTTAGATCGAAGCCTTTGAGATGTTTTGTTGCAATAATTAAAATATCCTCAAAGCTGCAAAGCAGAATTATGGTGAGAATATGGAACTTAAATAGAAGCATAGGAAATCTCAACACCCTGAACAACAACATGAATCAATTACACAGTTACATAGTATGCATCAGAAGATTGAAATCCTGGATTCAGACAATTTCAATCCAAGTATCGTATTGTTGAATAGTCAAGCTGTGAAAAACAATGAAGGAACAGCATTGCTTACACAACAGGGAAGGATATATCAAGGACAGCAATTGGGAACAGTGCAACCCACAATCAAACAATAACAATAAGAGTTGTCAGGCAACCTTTGAACACTGAAATCATCAAGGTTTGTGCTTCAACCACTGATGCAGAAGCCAGAGGAAGTACACAAGTTTTATGGTCAATTCTGTTCTGAAATTGATAGAACTCGCAAGCAAGATGTACTCCTTGTAACTGAAGACCGGCATGCCAAAAGTGAAAATACTAAGGAGGAAGATGTAGTTGGACTGTATGAGTTAGAAAGAGAAATGAAGGAGAGGAATGACTTATCCATTTCTGCTGTCCAATGTTTTCCTTACTGCCAACCAGGTCTTCAAACAACCAAAACATTGCTTATAAACATGAATATATGAAGGACACAAAATCAAACTGACTTATATAATCAGTGCAAGGAGATAGGCAAAGGAGATGGAGGTCTTCTAGTCCAATCCGCTCCTCAAGCAGGAGATCCTCTACCATTCCAGACAAATGGCTGTTCGTCTCTCCAGCTCAGTTATAATAGCCAAGATGTGGTCAGAAGGTTGTGGAACAGATCACGAATTGAAAATTCCAAGTCAAGCTGAAATGGAAGAACAAAGTCAGCCAGTTTCCATAATATGATTTTAAGCATATACTCACAATTTTCAAGGAGAAGATTGGAAATTGTTTTGAAGTCATGAAATTAGAATTCTAATTCTTTGACAGAGAATCAAAGGAATATAAGATGGAATCAAATGTTAAACACAAAGCTCAATAGAGACTGTTAAAGATGAAGAAACAGAAGGAATTAAATTGGATGTCAGAACAAATGATGGAAACTGCCAAGAAGAGAAGGAAAACCAAACCAAGGTGGACAAAGTTCTCTGCAAGAAAAAAATAAAAATTCACAGAGTTCTTAAAAGAGATAAGAAATGGTATTATATCACATGTAAAGATACTGAAGATGAAAATAGACACAGAAAAGCAAGGGAGATTTTCTAAAAAAATCTCCAAACTCAGAAGAAGCTTCCAGCCTTGATTTGGCATGCAAAAGATGCTAATGGACAGGTAATAACTGATTCAAAGAAGATCAAACAAAGGTGAACAGAATAGACAAAAATTCCATGCAATAAAGAAGTCAGCATCCAAGATTCATAGAAGATATTCTCTATTTATAATAATTTATAATTCCAGCAGATAATATTTGAATAGCACTCCAGTTATTACCAAGTCACAAGGCTACAAGAATTGATGGAATAATTAGAGAAGAGTGCAAACAGCAAAGGAAGAATCTGTTAAAATTCTAATCAAAATATGCCACCAAACTGTGAAGGACATAGTAGTCAATACATTGGAAGAAGTCAGTCTTCACAACTAAGAGTGACTAAGTAGATTCACTATTAGAGTCAGAAAGCTTTTTTAAAAAGTGTAATATGTTTATTTTTAAATTAATGCTGTACATTAAAATCTGATCATAGCAATCCTGAACCTAATGCTCTTCAGGAATGCTGGAGAACATATCCAGCATTATTACTGACCATGTCAGAGAAATGGGGCTATTAGTGTATCAGATTTGAAAATTTGGAGTAAACTCATACAGTTGAGCTAAGATTATATAGCCTGACGTGCCTCTTTGAGCAACCTCTGCATGCTGAAGTCCTTAGGATAGTGGAACAGTAATGACAAACGCACACATATTTGTTTTATCTGTGTGTCATACAGAAATTAAAAATTGGTCTACTGTAAACAAAACAATGAGAAATAAGCACATTTGAAATTCTAGTATTTCATTTGGACCTTTCTGGGCCATTTTTTCATTCCCAACATAGCCTTAATCTCTCTTAATCTTTGAGCTTTGATACAGCTCTCTAACTTCATTACTAGTAATTAGCTTGAATGTTTGCATTCAGATACCTCAGGGGTACTGCTTTTCTTTTTCAGCAAAGTGTGCTTTTTGAGAATCCATTGTTTAATAGAAACTCAGATTGATTTTGCCTTTTTTCTGTTTTCTAACCCGTATTCATTATTATCACATTATCACATTTCCATCCAACAAATAGCCAAGTGAGGTCATACATTTTGCTGATATTTTTGTAAAAAATATTGCATTACTAGTCACATGATTGTATGAAAACATCAATTTACAATTATATCCTCAAACCCCAAATCTTTAACCTTAAACTGTCTACTGTGGACCTCACTCCATACCTAAGAGGTCTATAAGGGGGCATGCATTAGCGCACCAGCATGCCTACCATCCCTGTTCTACTGTTTCCATTTATTCGTACTCATTTATTTTTATGCATATGCTTATACTTGTCTATGCCTACGTGTTTTTATAGTATGTTCCTACTTATACCTGTTTTTCTCATATATGCTTGATTAAATAAATATTATTATTATTATTATAAAATTATTGCTGTTGTTGTTATTGTTATTGTTAATGTTGTTGTTGTTGTTGTTGTTGTTATTATTATTATTATTATTATTATTATTATTAGTAGTAGTAGTAGTAGTAGTA
>JANHFO010005822.1:69097-92952 GCA_032468095.1 Pareas carinatus | reverse complement strand
AATTGTACTAATAAGTAAAAAAAAAACTCCAATCCCAAATCTAACCTTAACTCCCTAGTTATAAAAGAAAAAGAAAAACAAATACAGTATAAATCTCTACACTAGTCAATATTTGGTGTAAATATTGTAGCTATTAGAGCCTTAGCATCAACATTTAACAGAGTCATCAGATAATAGCTTGTACAATAGGTAAGGTCAACAGTCTTCAAAACAAGTGATATAAACCTCATAGAATCAAGCAAGTGGAGATTTAGTTTTATAATATATCTGAAGTAATTCTAAAAATATAAATACTGTTACTCCATCAGGCTCATAATAAAAAAATGCTGGACTTGTTGTTTTGGTGCAGTATCCATCAAAAGGACAGGGAACCTAATTTCACACATGACTGTTGCTAGAATGTCTTCCTGGTGTAGTACATTAATCCCATTATTGGGGGAAATGACAGCCAAACCTGATGCAAGAAAAATAGGAGAAGCTTCAGAATATAATGCTACCCTTTGCTAAACTTTTATGTTCCTCACCTCTGAAAGTTTCCCTTCAAAATGTGTTTCAGAAGTTTCAGAACTTCAAAACATGAAGAAATCACCAGCGAGAGTAGGGAGGTGCTTTCTAATCAGTCCTAATTTTGAATTGAATCTTGAACCTGTAGCATCTGCTAAGGCTCTTAGTGATAGAGTTATATGCTTCCGATAACTACTTCTGATAGGGAGAATGTCTATAGTCTTCAGCTGAAACTTACAAATAGTTTTCTGTGAAAGATACTCAGTAGAAAACTATAGATGGGACTAAGAAAGTCTTTCAAAGTTAATGTGCTCCGGATGAGTTGGGACTGCAGTTCCCAGAACTCCTTGCTCCTAGTACAGTCAAAGAAAGCTCACTGGGAATTCTGGGAAAGCTGACTGAGGATTCTGGGAGAACTAGTTTCCAGAAAGCCTCTCCTTATTGAGTACAGAATCTGCTTGCTTAAGGACTTGGAGGATGTGTATCATGAGACTGGTCACTGAGTGAGAATGGAGTTTAAGAGACCATGTGAATACCTGCAAGGAAGAAACTGGAGAGAAAGCCACAGATGAGGAAAACTGGTTTCCATGAACAGAAAATAAAGAATTGGGATTTTTTTTTCACCTACAAAAGATAAAAATAAATGCTTTGACTGTAATAGGTAGCTTTGTAATTAATCCCTGGAAGCCAGAAACAAATTATTGGTAAGCAATCATGCTAAAAGGAGAGGAAAATGCCTCATTGAATATATAAATAAAACCAAAAAAACTCCCCAAATCAGTTTGTTTATATGAGATTTGCTTGCTTTTTTATTTGTTTGTTTTCTTATCCGCATTTTATTTCAATTCAGCAAGTATAATTTAATGCTGACCTTGAAAAAAGTGCTGCTGTTTACAAAGATATTTCCCCCTTTCCGTACTTCCCTTGTTATAAGGCAATCATGTTGTACCTTTCCAATCTTCGACAGTCGCAACCACAGAGAAGCTCTCATAGAAGGATAATGATTTTTCACAATCAGAATATATCAATATGCATCTGATGAGCCATTGCACAATGTACTGCGGAAATAAAAATGAAGACCACTCTTGGCTCAAGCTGATGTCAGCATTATCTACGACCTTAATTACTTGCTGAGAAGCATAAAAGGGAATAGATCCACAGGGATGTTTCTGGAGAAACATGGTTCTTTTGAAACACCTGTTCTTTTGAGGTGCATCCGTGCTGCTGCTAATTCTAATGAGACAGTTCTAAGCATGACTAAAAGCAGCAGGCCTTAATTGTATCAGAACTTTTCAATTAATAACAGAACTAAAATCAGAATAGCAATAGCAGCTAGACTTATATACTACTTCACAGTGCTTTATAGCCCTCTCTAAGTGGTTTACAGAAATCAGCATATTGCCCCCAACAATCTGGGTCCTCATTTCACCGACCTCGGAAGAATGGAAGGCTGAGTCAACCTTGAGCCAGTGAGAATCGAACTGCTGAACTTACTGGCAGCCGACTATTAACAGAAGTAGAATGCAGTACTGCACTCTAATCACTGTGCCACTACAGCTCTAAAACTTGTCTTCACACAATGCAGTGCACCACAAACTAACCGTTCTCATTTCAGCCTAAAGTTGTATGAACCTAGCCCTGTGGGTGGTTCCATGTGATCCTTGAACTTAGAAAATTTAGTTAAACTTTGTTGAATCAGCAGATGAGCTCGTTCTTATGATGGAATTCTACTGATCGGGGGCACAGAAGAAAGACTGTTATTGGGGCCTGCAGGCAATTTCACAACTTATTTGTTTATTTCTATTATTTATTTTTATCATACAGTATAGGAAACTATCAACATATCTATGAGGAAAGCAGAAATTATATGTAGGTTTCTGCAGATAATGTTTAACACCCTTATTAAGCTGTAGTACGGTTTTCTAGCTTTGCGTGTTGTGTGAATAAAGTCATGTCCTATGGCAGACACAATAAACCTACCATATTTATATGCATAGCAAAATCATTATTAAGCCACAGAAAAACCTAAACATGGTTTACTCATGTTGTTGTATACAACTCAAGTTCAGCATTTCTCCATGCATGAGATGCAGTAATGCACAAGAGAGAACACGACCACAGGTATGAATCCTATCACATTCTGCCAATGTCCTCTGTCCACTCAGGGCCAGCTGAAGAAACATCTGTTACGGCCCTCCAGTGTTGTGCTTGTGGTTGATTGAAACACCACCTGTCATCTCCCCTACTGCTCTGACTTATGTTTCATGATGTGATGGACTGAGGAAGCATGAAGAAGAGGAAGACCTAGATCATTGGAAAGCAAGGAAGGTGACAACAAAAAAGAAGAAAGCCAGAGTAGCATTAAGGCAAGGCTCTGTGAGTAAACTGGTGGAAATCAAAAGTAGCCATTTTTAGGCAACTAACTCAACATGCAGAAATGGAGTATGTGATTCCATCCCTTCCCCAAAATGCATATGCTATAGGTGGAGAGCAAAGACCAAAGAGAACTCTGTGTCTTCTATGTAACAAATTTATCATGTGTGACCTTATTCATGCTTGACTCGCTGAAAAGTGTTGGAAACATTTTCCTAAATATAGTTCATCATTCTGATTGCATCTTCTAGCTCATAGCACTTGTCTTAGCTAAACAGCTTCCTAATAAACATGGGGTTGCCGCAGTGTTCCTCTGTAAAATGCTGATGGGGAAAACAAATACCACAGCTGCCTGACTTATAGTCTTGGCCAAGTCATGGTGGCGATTAGTATTGGCCAAGGGTAAATTAAATCACTTAATAAGCTATAAAATAAAAAACATCTATGAAATAGCCTGTAATAAAATGCAACAGGTTTATTCGCTTCTTACAAATCCTTTAGTTTCTTCATTATTTTTTAAGCAAATGTCAAGAAGTACTGTATCCTCTTGCAAATTCTTATAGTTAACCAAATGAATCTGTCTCAAAGATCTTTCTAATATGATAGAAGGGCTAGGTCTTATTCCTTATAGTTGTATCCATTTGCAGATCTGAGATCCAACCGACTATATCGTAGGCCTATTTGTTTTATATCACTCGGTTTACTTTCTTCTGGATTCATTCACTTAGCTACTTGCTTCTCTTGGATTCAAACCAAAACATGACATCAGTTGATTAAACTGGGTCTCACTTTTTAGTGTAGTTCTGGGGACCTTTTGAAATCAGACTGAAATTTGTCCACTGTTCTGGTAGACTAACAGAGCTTGAAGTGAGAGATTTTTTTGAGACCAAATGCCACATGCGGTCGGGTGTGAGTGCCCCAATAGCAGGCATGCTCATAAAAACCATGCAAGAAGAAAAGATGAAATGAATAGAACCATATTAAGAAAATGGATAGATTCCATTTCAGATTAATTGAAATGGGTGAATTGATGAATATTCTCCAACCAAAAAAGTATTTCAGTCCTCATAGGTTGGAATACTCACCTTCATACCACTATATCTATAGAGAACCATTGCACTATTCTATAAAATGCTGTGAGGGCTGGACTAGAAAAAGTTGGCTCACTGCTTAGATCTCAGTATGTGGAATCATCTGGTAGACCTTATTTGAGTTCTGAATGTAAAAAGGTTCAGGCCTGGTTAGTATATGAAGGTGAACCTGGGTAATTAAACAATATACCACCAAAAATGGTAATGTCTCCTTCAAACAGACCTCATATCTTAGGGATCTGATGAATATGTCCATGCAGTAATAGCCCAAAAATTGTTTGCCATTGCCTTTGGTAGAAGGCTATGGCAAATCATTTTTGGATTATTACTGCATGGACATATTCATCAAGTCCCCAAGATATGAGGTCTGTTTGAAGGAATCATTGCTTAGACAATCTGAATCAAAGAACATTTCAATTTGAAAAAAGTCTCCCTATCTTTTGACAGAAAGCCACACAATAAAAGTCGATAGAGGCTTCTCCTATTTCACCTCTATAGATAAGTTCAATGGTTTTGCCATAGTAAAAAAATTAGGAACAATAACACCAAAACAAAACAAAGCTACACAGAAACTTATGAAATCTCTACTCCTGGGAACAGGAAACCTGAACATCCATTTTATGAAAGACTACCTTCCTTACATAGAAGTGCTGTTCAGAATGACAAGGACGTATTCCTGTAACTGGCCATTTTAAGATACCTTAAATATTGCTAATATGAAGGTCCATTCTCAACAATAGGGTGAAATGACTGATGCCATGGCTGGATATTTATCATGTTGAGATTTTCTATAAGTTTCTACCCTCAAAGAAATGCCATTTGAAATATTATAGTGAACATTGCTGCAGGAGATGCAGTATTTATTTGACTCTTTACCTTGTCCCCATCCCTTCCCTTGTAGAAGCAGGCACTCCATACTTCCCTCACCAAGAGTCTTCACTATCACACACACACCCAAGCAAGAACCCACTGTTGGTCTTAGCTTCAGATCACAGAAGTCTCCATCTGACAATGGCTACAGAAACTCCACTGGCACAGCTCAGCTTTGATTTGCCTTCTAGCACCAAAAGTAAGGGTCATTCTCCTGCAAGCCCCATTCATTGTCTAGTATAATCCTATCTCAAGAGACTGATAAGCAATAGTAACATTTCCGCCCCCATCTCACTTTCCTGTTGGTCAGATCGTCTACCTGAAATATATCTGAAAATAGCCCAGATCAATATTAGTTGCATTTTAAACCTGATCCTGGAAGGCTGGACTTATAGAAGTTCCCTCAGGTCTATTAAGATTGTTCTACCTAGAGAATAATACAGGGATCCCTTGCTAGTTTCCTGTGTGTTCTTTTGAAATAGCTTTTCTGGACACATCAGCTTCAGCCTTGAGAAGTTGAGAAAGCTGCATTGCTGTGTTCTGAGGCCGCATGTTCCTGATCAGCAGTTCAAACAACCAAAGAAGAAATTTCCCCCAAGAGCTCATCAAGCTTTGCTCTCATCCCAGTGCATGCCATGATAGCTTTTGTAAACTCGGTAGACATTGTGTGGAAACAGTGCGTTGAAGACACGATCAATAATATTCATAGGTATACCTCTGCCTACAGCATTTGGGGGCCTAGATTTGAGAAGCTGCGAGTGATCCCTTTGGCCTTGTCTTCCACTTTTACAGGGCACACAGGGAAGAATGAACACTGGATGGGTTTCTCATTCCTCTTTCTGATCAATACACACCTTTGTTCAGTAAAATAAATGCACAGCAGAAATTGGATCTGCAGCTTGCCATTGTATGGCACAAGCAAATGAAATAGAAGAGTTAATGAGTAAATCAATGAGTCACATTAGTGACACTTTTCATGCAGTGGTAGAATCTTAGAATGGAAAGAAACCATCCAGCCCATCCAGTCCAGCTTCCTGCTTGGTGCAGGGAATCTAAATCAAAGCATCAAAACAGAACCTGGCTGACTGGTATCTACTTAAAGGACAGCTCTATGTTGCAGGACTGAGTGGGATAGTTATCCACTGGGTTCATATTTGAGATACCAATGGGTGTATATTTGAGCATCCTGTAACTCATAACAGAACGATCAATACCCTTTAGAAAATGCCATATGAGTGAGTGTGCAATCTCACTTGTATATGACAGAAATAATCACATCCTGGTGATTCATGAAAGAATAATTGGGGAATGTGCAATCTTGCACACTCCCCAATTATTCTTTCATGAACCACCGGAATGTGGTTGTTTCTGTCATATACAATACAAGCAAGTGTTTGTAAAATCAGGAGGGAAAGAATCTCTTGAAAAGATCCTTCATAACTTGTGATTAGTCCAGCTATGACACATAATATTCAAGCTATGACAAATACACCTCATGTTCCTCTTCTTTTGCTTTTCATCTCAGAGAGCTAAAGTATTGCCTCAAGTGCTAAAATGGATGAGGCAAAAACAACAAGGGAACTTTTTTAGATGAAAAAAAGAATAAGTATAAAGTAAAATTTAGTGCCTCCACTATTATTTGAAACATCTCAAAAGAGACATCGCTATCCAAAAAGATAAAACACAGATTGGATTCCAAACATGTCACATTTCAATTTACTCAAATCAGTGAGACTTATATTACTCACTGAAAAAAAAGTTTGGTGTAGTTGTTAAAGCATCAGATCAGAGACTGTGAGCTCTAATCCTGCCCTAGGCACAAAGCCAACTAAGTGGCCTTGAGCCAGTCAGTCCCTTTGGCTCAGGCCTATGAAGGAAACAATGGCAAACTACTTCTGAAAAATCTTGTTGAGAAAACTGCAAAGACTTGTCCAGGCAATCTTAGAGAACTGGACACAATTGAACAGAAGAAGAAAAAATGTTAAGTCATTACTAAAGGAAGTCGGATTGATTTTCACAGATCTATATTAAGCATGATCAAGGCTGAGTCCATCCCTATCTCTGATATTTCTTAAAAACTTGAAGCATAGTCTAGCAGTCTTTCCACAAAGATCTAGGCTTTTCTTTCATAGCAATACCTCCTTTGAAGGCTAGCAAACTTCAAAGAGCCTTTCACACAATGGATAGCAAACTTGGAGAATGAAGAGGAAAAATGATGCTCCAAAAACAGCAAGACCCCAGACTCAATTTGGTTAATATTCCTCTTAGCCAAGAAGAAGAATGACACCTTAACAATGCATTACTACAAGTGCTTTGTTATCTATTCTCCCTTTTCCCTCTGTGACATGTCATCTCTATCACCTCCAGTTCAGATGTCATTGTATAATCATGCTGTCCTCACTCAGTTCTTGGTGGAAAATCTGAATAGCTGAATAGCTCCATGTGTGTAGCTGAATTTTATTACTGTACTTCTCTCATTCTTTCTGTCTTGGAAAGTACCTACTGAACAATGCCTTCTAGGTAATCAAAACAACAAAGTAATAAAACAAAATAAATAAACACAAATTAAACTGGCTTTAAACCAGAGTACAGTTGGAAGTAGTTTCAGGGGGAAGCCAATTCATTCAGCTTTCCACTGCAGTTGATGTTATGGGAACACAGAAAAGTGATATAAAATCTAAATGTGCAAGTAGAATCTAGATGTGCTATCCACCTTGCACCCCATGGCTATTGCAAGACTCTCCAACAGCTTTTAATCTGTTCCTGATCACATTGCCCACTGAATTTAATTCCATCCACTACTGACCTCTTCTATCTTCCACACCCCAATTTTATGATTCGATCACTGCATTCATTAAGAGCTGTGGTAGTGCAGTAGTTTGAATGCAGTATTTCAGACTGACTCTGCTAACTGCCAGGAGTTTGATTCCGACTGTCTCAAGGCTGACTCAAGGCCTTCCATCCTTCTGAGGTTAGTAAAATGAGGACCCAGATTGTTAGGGACAATATATTGTAAACTGCTCAGAGAGGGCTATAAAGCACCATGAAGCAGTATATAAGTCTAAATGCTATTGCTCTTGTTACACCTGGACTCTCTTTGAAGAATCTTCAGAAACCTGTTTGACTTCAAGAAAAAAAAAGTCTGCAGAATACTGAACTGGAATTAGCTAAAAGGCGCATATCACTTTTGAAATAGCTTTATTGGCTACAATTTCATTTCTGAGTTCAGTTCAAAGTGCTTTCCATAAAGATAGCTAAAAATATCACAAAAATATCAGTCTTTCAGCACCTTAAAGTCTAGCACAATTATAAACTTTTACGGAATGAATGGAGCGTGGGTATCATAGAAGCCACCTACTGTCACATATATTTCTTTTTGCATTAGGAGTTTAATTAGAAATCCTAATGCACTTTGACACTACCCACAATGGTGAAGATGATAAAACTTTCCGAGATGGATAAATTGACATCTTTCATTAGAGAAAGGATAATATCTACATTTATGAATTACTAGAAAACTCTGATTTAGACTTTTTTGCATGAAATAGGAAAAAACACTGATAAGTTGTGGTTTTGATAAATAGAAATAATTGATAATAGAAAAAAGTAAACCTCTTTGTAGTCACAGAATAAGAGATAACTTTGTAATCATATATTTTTTGCAAATGGAATCAGAAGCTTGTTTCTAATTCTTTGTATTTTTTCTTTTTGCATTTTAGCAATTAGTATCGTTAATTTCACATGGTAACAAAACAATGCGTAGGATCATATTAGTAAAACCCTACATGGAAAAGGAGATTCCAGATGTTCAATAGTTTTAGAAGAGGTTGAGGAGCAAAAGAGATTGCTGATGTCTGATGGGCAATTGGCAAAAAATACTCCCGAACAAAAAAACAAAAGAAGTCAGTATGTGGTTCATTGAATAAAGAAAATCCTTTGATTATATCAATCATTTCATGTGAAACTGTGGAATGTGCCTAGGAAAATGGGAATCCCAGAACCAACCACTGCCTTCTTGTCAAATCTATACCTACAGTAGGTCAGAAAGTCACCAATGAAACATGGCAACCGGGTTGACTCCAGGTGGGCAAAGGAATGAGATATGGCTGTATAACTGTCTTCTTATTCATTCAACTTATATGATGAATACATATTGAAGCAAACTGGAAAAATATGAGCATGGTTTTAGAACTGGAAGAAGAAATATCAACAGCATGTGCTATGCTTGTGACATTAATCTGATAGATGAAACCTCTAGCTATGAAAGTCTAGGAGCCCAATGAAAAAATTGTTCTAATACTAAACATATAGAAGACCAAATGAATAGCAACAGGTATAACAACCAGCTTTAGGTCTGGCAGTGAAGAAACTGAAGTGATATATAATATCTGCCTTTTAGGATAAACTATCAAAAGTGGAAGAACCAGTAGTCAGGAAATATGTTATAGACCAGCAGTACAGAGAATAGCCTTGAAACCCATAGAAATTATATTCAAATGCCATTGTGTGACACTTACAAAAATCAGAATTGTGCATCATTAGTTTTCTCATTGGCACTCAATAGAAATAAAAGTTGGACTTTGAAGAAGCAGGATAGAAAGAGTATTTTGAATTTTGGTGTTGGAGAAGGCTTTTGAGAATACTATGAATAGCCAAGAAAACAAGCAAATGGACTCTAGAACAAATCAATCCAAACAAATGACCAGGCATAAATTATTATACTTCAAATACATTATGCAAAGAACTTAGTTATCTTGGGAAGTCTATAATGTTGAGACAGGTGGAAGGAAAAAAATTAAGTGGATGATCAAAAGCAAGATGAATGGACTCAATTAGAGCTGCAATGCGTGCATCATTGGAAGATTTGAAGGATCTGTTGGAAACAGATCATTCAGGAGAAAACCTATCAATGTGATCACCAAGGTTGATTAAGTCCTCTTGAGCGGTGACATGTGGTTAGGTTTACCCATGTAACACCTCTGTTGCATTAGCTGTACTGGCTTTCAATTCCCTTGCAGATGATATTCAAGATGCTGGTTATTTTAAGTCTTAAATGACACAGGGCCAGGTTAGCAATAGCAATAGCATTTAAGCTTATATACTGCCCCATTGCCCTTTATAGCACTCTCTGGGAGGCTTACAATGTAAGCATTATTTGCATATTGTCCCCAATAACTCTTCATCTTACCAATCTTGGACTGAACTCTAGGCTGTGGGCAGTCCTATCAGGACTGAATTCTAGGCTGTGGGCAGAGTTTGCCTGCAATGCTAAACTTTAACCACTGTGCTATCAGGTTAGCTGTGAGACCTGTCTCTCCCTAAGGACATCTACTTGTCCTATCAGATCAGATTGGAGGGAACTCTCTTGGTTCCTTCCCTTAAACATTGCCATCTTATGAGATCTAGACAATGTGCCTCTTCCATGGCAACCTTTCCCACTGAGGTTCAGCAGGCCTCTGGCCTTCCATAAAGCACTCAAGACCCGTGTTTTCCCCCAAGCGCTGGGATTGGCTGGGATGGATGAGATGATTTTGTGATAGACTGCATGAGAAAGCTTAACTTTGGTGCCAGCTTTTTATCGTTGGTGGTTTTCAATATAAGTATGTATTATGTTGATTTATTATTGATGATGCTTTAACTGTTAGTTGGACACTGCCCAGGGTTCAATATAAGATGGGCTGCTATACAAATGTTTTAAATAAATAAATAAGAGTCATCACCAATTTAATAACACATAATCATCATAACCAAAAGAAAGATTAGTATTAATCAAATGGAAAGGATTAATGTGACAGATCAGTCCACATTCATTTTGTTGCGCAGATGGCTGTCATATAGAAGAACCATTAATTCCATTTATTTTCTACATATTTTCTAATATGTTTCTAAAACACATTAGTTACTTTACAGATAATTGCTCTGAGGGTAATACAGAATAAAACACAAAATTTGTATGTCAAGTCAAAGCAACCAAATAAGTCAATTAACACTTAAAACAGCAAATTAAGCCAAAAGAGAATAAACACTGCACCTTAAGGAACTTTACAAATATCACAGGGATAAAACTACTTAAAATGGAACACAACAGCAAAAAGTCAAGGGAATTAAAAGGCCTGAGGACTTTTTTTTTAAAGGTCCCTGGCCCTGAAAGAGTAACATATAAGTGCCAAGTGGACTTTTTGTGAGGTCTTTCATAATTGCAGAGCAGTCAGTCTGGGATGGGCAGATGGCCCAGGAAAGAGAACTATGGAATTGACTGCCTAAGCAACAAATTAAACAACTACAAATAAAAAGCCCCAAAGTTTTGAAAGTGCCAGAGTTTTTAGAATTGTAATTTCACTCTTGTGTTACAAACATAAAAGTTTCCTTGAGTCCACTTGATCCCTTGATGGTTGCAGGGATGTAACCATGCAGCTTTTTTGGCAGCGTTTTGAAAACGTTTCAACGTTTTAATATCCCATACCTAATAAAGAACTTCCTGCTGTCCTAGGTAATTCCTATGATATCCCCTTATGTTGTCGTAATAAACATCTCCAATATGGTAGGTCAGCCAACTCACTTGCCAGGTTTAAATATGGCTGCTGGACGCTGGCAGCAGGACCTGCTCTGATTCAATCAAATGAATTGGCTGCAGCCATTGCTGGGAAGCTGGGGATTTGGGGCAGAGGGAATGGGAAAGGGGTTGTCATAACAAACAGATGCAGCTTCTTCTGCCAAAATCCTCAATGTACAAGCCAATCCAGTCCACAAAGGACTAAGAACAGCTGGATCATAGTCTTTGTAACAAGGTTTACAGCAAGCAAGCAAAGGAAGTCCAAAGGAAGTCCAGACAACAGATTAACTGGAGAATGTAGCCAGCAAGAGATGATATTTTTTTACCCAAAGTCATGGATGGTATTTATTGATAAGTGAATCAGAGCAGCTGCTGGATCCAGACAGGCTGGCATGAAGCAACCAACTGGCAGAGCAGTACAGTTTCTTAAAGAAGAAGATTCAGCATCTTGTTAGCTTAGGATACAAACCCCTCTCTTTGGTTGCTTCAAAGCATATACAACATTCCAAGAGACCATTCACTGCCCTCCAACAAGGACAGAAATAGTTCCTTGAAAAAAATTTCTTTGCTTACCCAGAATCCTGCTGTTGCACATTGGTCCTCCTTTCTCTTTGCTTTACAAATCTCTCTTAGTGGTTTTGCTATTTCAGAGTTCTTCCATTAGATGATCGATCGTGGCATAAAAACATTCATGGAGCCAGCTTTCAGTTATCTCTTCCATTCACAGAGATGGAAGCAAATGTTACATTTAGTCCTTAAAAAAAACCCTGCATTAAACAATGCAGAACACACTACCTTATATCACAACTTTCTTACTAAACTTTCTCCATCTAAATGTGAAGCACTGGTATTGCTACACTCAGAACACCAGGTACATATTTGGATCCGTAAGGCCTGGAGGGTCCCCAAATTTAGAGCCACACTCGCCCACTCCATCTCTCTCCCAACTCTGCAGTGGTTCCTCCTCTTCCTTTCTCCCACTTCTAGAAAGTCTAGGGCAGTGTATCTCCACCTCACCTACTCTAAGATATGCAGACTTCAACTCCCAGAAATTCCCAGTCTGCTCTAGAGAAATAAAGGTGGAGGATGTAGCTACAAGTTTATGATATGATGAACATCGTATTCCTTCAAATGCTGACAGGGGGGGGAAGGCAAAAGCATTCCCAGCAGTTGGAAGAACAGACAGCATATACGGTATGTGCTGAAGGGTAAGAAAAACTAAAGAGAAAGAACTAAAGAAGGGAGAAGAGGAGAGACAAAATAAGGAAGCAGCTGGAAGTATGGGTGGGAATTCTAACCAGAGTACCTTGAAATCCATAATGTTTTGCTCTTGACTATGACTCCTAAAATCCCTAGTCATATGGGAGTGGGGGGGAAGCTGCTATAACTAAATGCAGAATAGCTGCTAATTCATTTCTCAGTTCTCTGCTGCTTTCCAAATACCGCACACTTATGATGAGTTCTACTATTATTACATCTCTTTCCACTGTTAATAGAAATACTACTTTCTGAATCTAATAGCTTTTTTAAAACTCCTCCTCTGCTTCATGTGGTGTGAACAAAATGCCATGCTTTTATTAACATTTTGAAATAATCAGAGAAAATGTCTCATGTTGTCCCTGAGCATCTCTGAACAGTTTGATTTTCAACTCTACCATCGCTGGGCTCGGTTACTGATTTATGTACAATATCCTGAAGCAAATATACTTCCATATATCTTGGGTAGCAATCAACCACAAAGAGATAGTTTTTCTCTTTAAATTCAAATAAGTCCATTCCCAGCTTCTGTCAAGGCTTTTTTGGAATTTCATGAGGCAACATACGTTCTTTATGTGCTTTATTTCTGAAGATTTGACATCTGGTACATAACTGTACCAAGTCTTCAATTTGAGCACATATGCTTGGCCAATAAACAACTTCTCAAGCCCTTCATTTACATTCTTTAGTTCCTAGATGACTCTTATGTTTGGCATTCAAGAGGTTTTTCATCTTTGCATTTCCTGTTGTGACTGTTCCACCAAGAATAGGAACCACTAGTCTAGAATTTCAAGGTAGTGGTCGTCACCTATTATGTCCTACATGGCCTAGAATCTGGTTATTTTCAGGTCTGATTGTGACTGCCCATCTCATAAGATCCATCGGAGTTGGTATGCTTCAGATCCCATGTATTAAAAAGTTCATTTTGTGGGATCTAAAAGATGCGCCTTTCCTTCCATCTGGAATAACATTTCTTCAGAGTTTTCTATAAGACCTTGCTGTCCTTCAAGAAACTCTTGAAGACCAGGCTCTTTTCGCAGGCCATGGATCAAAACATTATTTGTGCCCACTATTAAAACTGAGTTGGTTTTGTTAAGGAGCATCGTTGTTTTATCCTGTGGAATCGTTGTCTTACTGTTGTTTTAAACTGCTTAGTTTTCTGGTTTCAACCCATGTAATCTGCCCAAAGATTTTGTGTCCAAGTGAGTAACCATAGAAATTGAAAGTAAAAATAAACTTCTCTTCTGACCATCCCTGTAAAATAAAATAAATAAAATTGAGGGTGGGGGAGAATGATTCTGCAGTAGTTGTGTGGAATGCCTTCTTCCATTTTAGCTTGAAAACTGGCTAATGTGTATGGTATCCTATGATTAATACCCGCAATAGAATACCTTATGCCACTAGGCTTAAAATTCTGGACCTAGAAAACCTGGAGCTACGCTGCCTACGGTCTGACCTAAGCTTAGTACACAAAATTATCGGTTATGATGTTTTACCTATGAACGAATACTTCAGCTTCAATCACAATAATACACGAGCTAACAACAGATACAAACTCAGCATGAACCGATCCAGACTCGATTGCAGAAAATATGACTTCAGTAACAGAGTGCTCAATGCCTGGAACTCGCTATCTGATGATGTTGCTACATCCTCAAACCCCAATAAATTTAAACTCAAACTGTCTACAGTGTACCTCCCTCCATTTCTAAGAGGTCTGTAAAAGGGGCGTGCATAAGTGCAGTAGTGTGCCTACCATCCTTGTCCTACTGTCCCTATTTATTTATACTCATTTATATATTTATACAGTAGGTTTTTATTTATACCTTTTGTTGTTGCTGTTTTATCATATATGCCTGACAAAATTAAATAAATAAATAAATAAATAAATCAGTCTACAGTGAGAGATATCCTGCAGAAAGAGGGAAACAATCCAAGTAGTGATTCGTTTGCTCGATAATATAAATGAATAACTTAATGACTACATAGAGTATTCTGGAGCTGAGGGAGGACAGGGAACACATGATCATTGATCCAGTTTTCCAACAAAATAGAATGACTTTTGGCTTAGCATTGCCATAGGAGAAGCCTATGCACTTTCCAATTTTCCATCTATCAACTGGGAAAAGCAAGCATTTTCATACAGTGAATCTAAGCATGTGGAGACTATTTACCTACTGTAAGATAGTCCTTGATTTGCGAGTGGTTGCTTTTTGACCAATCAGAGTTATGACAGACTTTTAAAATTAGCTATTTATAGCCCATTCTCAAAGTAGCAATTGCCACATAACCCCCATAGTCATGTGATTACATTTCAGGGGTTTGGCAACTGGCTTGTATTCACAACTGGTTGCAATGTCCTGCTGTCATGGCAAACAACGCCCATTGGATAAGCTGGATTTGGACTTATAACCACATGATCCACTTGATGGCCATGTGACTCACTTAATGACAGTAAAAAAACATAAAATTGAGTCTAGTCATGTGACAACTCAACCGATGACTGCATTGACTTACAACCAAAATTCCAGCCCCAATTGTTTATAAGTTGAGGGCTACCTGCAGGTCACATGAAAGTCCTCCAGCACCAGCAAGGGGTTTAAATCCGTGGCAATGGACTGAGGAGTATCAATAGATAAGCTGCCTTGAACTTTATTTAAAGGAACAAATAACTTTTCTCCATTTTGCAAGCAAAGAAAGCAAAACTTAAAAAATCAGAAGTATAGTGTCAAGATTTCAGCTAAATCACCTGTCTGATTCTACGCTTCAAGCTTGTCAACAGTAGGGGAGGGAATCAGTAGTTTTTTCTTTGCTGGGTAGGTTATGTAATGGTTAAGGAATGTGTTGACATGTTCTCTCTGGGAACAGACTCATCTCTATGGTCACTTGTGCATGGGGTGGGGGAAAGAGAGTCTGGTTCTCAGAACAGCGTTGGACCTTATCTGTACCATGTGATTTACCAAGGCATTTGCCTGTGGGAAAATACTGCTTTAACTATGTTCTGTCTGGGGGGAGGGTGTTAGATTTGATTTTGCATTCTTTTGTACCTGTCATGTCTTTCCAATAAACCTTAACTTCTTTGAAGAATGAAATGCTTTGAGAGTTTTCACTTTGGAATAATCAGAGGGACATTTGACACACAGCCTGAATCATTTTGATCATGCCACCATTGTTCTCACTTCTGATCCTTAAGTCAAAATGCAATTCACCCTGCACTCATGCCACAGGTTTCAACCTTTTGTAACCTTTCAACCAACCAACCTGCTGCTTTTTACTCGCTCAATTTCATCCTACCACTTCTCAGAGGAACCTCCTTATCCTGCTCTAATCTCACTTGAATCCTATTTAATGAAATTTACCCAGCAAGGATATAATCAGATATAATCATTCTTGGCAATAATACTTTTAAAGGCTAAACAAAAAGGTTGGTTCATATTTTTATATATATTGCGAGAAACTCACTTTGATTCATGTTCAGATATATATTATGAGACAGTCACAGCTCTCAGAATCCTCATCTTAGGAGAATTTAAAATCCTGGATCCTGATCCTGATGTGGTGACACAGCTTCTAAGTCTGCAGGATGTTAATGGCTGCATGTCAAGAGCCAAACTGCAGAAAGCAAAAGGAATGCCAGATTGCTTGGAACAGCTCTGGAAAGTAATGGTCCACTTGGGATTTAGTTTGAAACTCCCAAATAGTCTGGCTCAACCAACAGTTCTGAACAATCCTGGCTGTTTTAAACAAAAGTCAAAGCTCTCTTAATATAAAGGCTTCTTCCCGGCAACAGCCCAATACTGGAACAGTTGGACACTGCCATAGCCACATCTTGTGCCTTGACTCCGAACCTGGTCTTGTTTCTGGGAAATGCCAGCTTGGCCTGATTCCTGGCTATTTGGCCCTTTCAACCTTGATGGTGGATGATGTTTCTTTTGTCTGGAGCCTGAGCTGAACTTAGATTTTGGACTTTTGCCTTCTGATTTTGCTTTAAGGGTTCTCTACTAGCTTTTGACACCAGAACAGCTTATCTCCCTGTTTGAAATGTGGATGGGATAAGGATTCAGCAACTGATAATTTCTTAAGAGGTCCATATACTACTTGTAAGTTTTGCAGAATTTATGGGTGCTTTGGTGAAACTTTCTGCAGTTCATTACCCTTTCCTATTAAATTGACATCTACTAATGGAAGTTCTAGTTTTGCATGCTACAATGTATCAAACAGGACGGCAATTAACGTCTTGAAATCTATTTCATGTAGCAGCCTCTTGGAACGTTTAACATCTCTGGTCAATCACTGTAGAGGTTTTTGCTCAGTGCTTCTTCTTACAATGTGTCACAATCACACATTTCTTTATTCGAATTTCTTACTGAACCCTGGAATTAATATTAATTTCTCATTATTTTCTTTGTTTTCTTTTTATTTGACAAGGATAATACTTGCAGTAGATAGAATGAAGATACTGAAACATTTATTGGATCACTATTGAAAAGCATATGATGCAACCAATGCGATGAACCTAAGTTTGACTGAATAAAAAGCTATCTGAATTGTGTTTTGTTTATTTATACTTATTTCCAGCATCTTGAATTGCACCCAGAAACTCACCAGTAATCAGTGCAGCTTGGAGAGGAATGGCAACACATTGGCATACTTAGCTTGCTCGTCACTCCCATACTTAGCTTGCTCGTCACTCCCTACGGTGCTGTATTCTGGACCAGCTGTAGTTTCTGAGAGGACCTCATGTAGCGCACATTGCAATAGTCCAGTCATGACGTGGCTACAGCATGAGTAATCATTTGGATGATCTTCTAATCTAGGAATGGGTACAATTGGCATACTAGAAGAAGCAGTGCAAAAGCCGTCTTAGTCCCAGCTTCCATCTGTTCTTCAAGCGGGAGCTGTGATTCCAATGTGAACATCCACTTTCTCCATAATACTCTGCAACTCCTTTTAACTACCTTCTCAATACCTTTTATTTAAAAAGGGGAGGTTGGAGACAGGACAATAATTGCTTCTAAGTTCAGAGATCATTTCTTGAGGAAGGGTCATACCACTTTTAAGCTTTAAGGCATCATATTCTCTTTCAGAAAAGCCCGTACCATAATACTATGCAAGTCATTTCCAGGGCAGCTTTGACAACCATGTTGGAATCTAGATCTAATAAACCTGTAGCAAAAATCCATTGTGGTCGATTCTTCCACTACAATGAGAGTTATAGACTCAAACCCACCCCAGAAAACCACACAACCTCAATCAAGAACCCCAAATAGATTTACCCAGTTGGAGTCCAACTCCATATGAAACTGAGTGACTTTATTTGCCAGATAATTAGAACCTTCTTTAAATCCCTGCAGATGATCTTGTGGCCTATACTTCCTCAGTTGAGACAACTCTCAGTGGATACAATAAGGGCGGAGAAACACTGATATCTTGCTATTTTTATTGCTGCAAGATAACCCCAAATATGGGTTTTTATCCATGTTCAATGAGACTCATTCTTCATTAACAGTGCACTAGTTGCCTCTTCTAGTGCTTCATTTCCCAGAGTTCTTTGATAGATTAATGGGTACACTAGGATCAACCCACAGAGAGAAACCACATAGAAATAATGCAGCCCAGAAAACCAACCACCAGAAAGCACTACCTGCCCCCAAGATTCCCAGGAAAAACTCCAAGGTCCCTCTGAAACTCTACACGATCCATCAGTTGCCTGGATCCATCTTGAGTTCCACGATGGAAAAACATAAGATTCAATTAATTAAATGATATCATGTTAAGCCATAGAAAACCATATATTCTGTTGAATAGACACCATAATACTTGTACTGAAACTGAACTGCACTTTTTCAACGTTTCAAAAGCTCCCAGAAAGTTTCTAGGTCTTTGCATCCCTTTATGTCAAAACAAGATATATATTTTACTCCCACCCACCCTCCTCTGTTTAGTTCTGCATGCCTCTTTCTAAAGAATTAAGCCGACCAAATGTATTGAACAATAATTCATGCTGTGACTGATGCCACAATACTGAAAATGGCCCCTAGCATTTTGTCCTTTTTTTTTCTTGCTGAGAACTTTTGCTGGCACTAAAGCTTTTGCTCTGAGGCTGACTGTTTAGCTTTTTGTTTGTTTGTTTTTGACCATTTGAGTGCCCTGATTATTATTTTTTTCTTTCAGTGGTTATTGCTTCCTAGCCACTTCTTCTATATTAAGTGCACTCTGCAGTTGAGTCACTGTCTGTTTCATTGTCTCTTTGTATATCTGCCTGACTCTGCCTTGTATTTAATTTTGTGCCAGCAGCTTTAAATCAACCATAGACGAGTCCATCATTTTTTCTTCATTATTTTAGCACTTGTAACTTTCATAAAGTCTTTTTTTTCCCCTTGGTACTCAATATGCTTCAAACATTAATCAAAATGTTCATGGTCATCAAACTGAAAAAAAAAGAGTTTAATCTCTCTTGGCCACCATCTGAAGGAATAATTCTGCCTGTAATCTCTCTCCCTCTTTTAATCCGCTCCATTCACAATTCAGTACATTACTGATCTAGAGCTCTGTAGTCTTTACTTTGAACCCCTGCTTTCCTGGGGAACCAGTTGCTACATTTTTATTATCAGCTTCTTTTTGGCAACCTGCAATGAAATGTGTTCCTGTAAATATTTTTAAGTGATGTGGCAGAAGACTGAAGTATGAAACTGAACAAATTGGTATGCATCTTCTTCTAGATCATTGTCCCCCAACCGTTTGGGCACCAGGAACCAATTCCATGGAGAAAGGTTTTTCTGTGTACTGAAAACGGGGCGTGGTTTTGCATGCTGCCTGCATCCCACCAATGGGGCTCGACTTGTTTCAACGGACCAGTTGCTGGCATGCCAGGAACCACTGCTGGTCCACGGACCCGAAGTTGGGAACCCCTGCTCTAGATCTTAACCTATAGTTCTCTACTGCCTTGTGGGAGGTTCAATCTCCAACTAGAGTCCTTGGGATTGTTTCTTTAAATGCACTCTCTTCAGAAATGTGTGAGATTACACTGGCATCAGGGTCCAGCATAGACCGCAGGTGATTGTCTCAGCTCACATGAAATAATATTAAGGTACAAGAACCCTGATCCATGTGTAGTGCCAGTAAAGGGCTGCTGGCGGTCAGCTGGCTGGAGGGGCGTGCGGACCCACAGAAGGGGCAGGGCCACCGCCAAACAGGGGCAGTGTGCACACGAACATGTGGGCAGGGGAGGAGCTGGGAGGTCCAGCTGGGAGGCGGAGTGAGAAAGAGGGGGAGTTGGCATGAGAGATTCATGCCAAAAAGGAAGAGAATAAGTCTGAGGGAGAGATTGGAGGGAGGGAAAACTGAAGGGAAAGGAAAGGAAGAGGAGAGGGAGAGAGAAGGAGGAGGGACAGAGAGAGAGAGAGAGCCAGAAGGAAGAAGGAAGGATGACAGAAAGGAAAAAAAACAGTAAGAGGCACTGAAGGGGGAAAGGGAAGAACTAAGAAGAAATGGGGGGGTTGAGGGGAGAGACGCAGAAGGTAGAGAGAGAGAGAGCGAAAGAGGAAGAGGAGAACAGCAAGGATTGGACTTTTTGAGAAGGGAATGAAAACTAGTTAGCGATCAGAGGGATAGAGGAACGAAGTGGGAAGTCGAGGACAAGCGGAAGAAGGAAAGTGATGGCACAGTGAGGGAATGTGGCTAAGGGGAGGAGTGAGAAGAGAGAGAGCTGAGGATCTGAGGGTCTGTGCCACTGGGGTAGCAGAGGTGGAGCGGATCCAGACCAGAATGAGTGGAGGTGAAATAGACCCAGAGGGGGAGCTGATCTGGGCCAAGACCAGGCTGACAGCTGAGGCAGACTGATTCCAGAAGAAAGCATGGCCAGAAGAGCTGAAGAACTTTGGAACTAATCAGAGACGGAGAAGGGCCAAGCAAAGAAGCAGGAGAGGTGACTCTGGACTTTAGTAGCTCCTGCGGGGATAAGCGCTATAAGTCGGGGCTCGACTGGGATACTTTTTTCTTCTTTTTCTCTTTTCCCGCCTTAAAGGAGCAGAGTGTTGCTCACTAGAGACATGAGCCAAATGGGTAAAATGGACCCCACCATAGTTAGCAAGTGATGTAAGGAGCAGAACTATGTAGAGATGAGTGTCGTGATGGTTCTCCCTGTGGTAGACTGGACTGATGAGAAGAACTTTCAGACATTGAAGACCCATGTCCCTGACCACCGGGTCTATGTAGTTGGTACCAAAATAGACCAGGACTCTGGCCATGTTTCTGTACTGTTGGAGTGGAGGAGGAAAGTCCCAGGCTGTTTTGGGCCTTCGAGCTACTCATTGACTGAGGACCTCCAGGTGAGGGTAATACACCCAATCTTGAAGAAACCTTTGAGACCCTCAGGGGAAACACGTTGGTTGTCCACCATCGAGACCTCCAGTGCAGAGCCTATTTGGGACAAGGGACATCAACCACCAACCCAGAATCCAGTTGTCAGCCACTACCTATTATTTGGGTACACAAAACTGCTAATCTAGTGACAATACTAGTGCCAGGGACAATACTATTGTCAGAGGGGGAAGAGTATTACGACAGTTGGATAGAATGTGCCAAAGGGGGGGTGGCAGAGTGGGTCATACATGCTGCTCAAAAGAAGCTGAAGGTTCAGGAGAGCCTAAAAGGCTGAGCAGTGGAAGCCATTAGGAGTCTAACCCTAAGGCAGGGAAGTCTCATGGTGCATGACTACCTCAATATGATAGAGGACCAGTTTGGGGCAATCAAAACAGAACTTAATCTACTGTTATGGCTCAGAAGAACATATCAAAGGAGGGGTGAGTGGCTGTATGATTGCATTGGTTGACTGGAGAGGTTAATACACCAGGTCGCAGAATGGAAGAGGATGAGCCCAGCTGAGATGGATCAAGCCAGGATGGAGCAAGTCTCCCTGGGTGCGATGCTGTCTGGGACCGGCTAAAGGTACAGGTTAGAGGGATGGCATGGGACTGCAAGTTCATCAAGAATGTGCTCCAGACAGAAGTGGAGGAAGAGGACAAAGAAACCTCTAGCGACCTACCCCCAGAGCAAGGCCTTGGTCAGGGGTCGAGGGAAATCAGGGTGAGGATATCAGGAGAACTAATATGGAGGAGCAGATGGACCGGCTAGAGAGAGCAATGGTTTCATTGGCAGCAAGGTTTGAACCGGACTCTGAAGGAGGCCCTATGGTGGAGCACGACATGCGAACAGGAGCCTCCCATTCAAATGAAGAATCAATGAGGCAGGTGATCTGTTACAACTGCGGGGGTGCAGGTCACTACCGATGCACCTCTACAAGGCCACCGAAGCCCCCAAATCCTGGGCAGTCGGGAAAACTACCCAGGGTTCAAGTGAAGGAGCCAACTGGGGGCCCGCTGACACTAGTTAGCTGCAGAGACTTAGGGAATGCAGGGTGCCTGCTGTTTTGGGCAGGGCCTCCCCAGGGCACAAGCTGGAGACCCAGAGGGAGGGAACCCCACCTTCTGTTGGGAACCCACTAGGAGAAAGATTAAAAAGGGGAAAACCCATTCGGGCCGAAGACAAGGCGCTCCCAAGGAAGCTGGTGAACCCTTCCTCCATTGTGCCAGTGCAAGTGCTCTAAGTGATTCTCCAAATTCTATACATTGGGGGTCATTGGTAAATTATTCGGCACAGGAAGTTTAAACCAAAATTCAGATCTGTATATTCATTTTGAAATAAGTTTCACTGAAAAATGTCAGCTTTCTTTATGTGCATTTGATGACCTGGAAGTAAATCACTGAAAGTTAGAAAAGTGAATAACCTTTTCAAGATAGAATCAAAGAGGATATATCAGTTGCAACTGTGGTTTTCTTTTACTTTTATGGTGTTTTAACTTATACCAGAATTATTTTAAAACATTCCAAAGAGATATTGTGAACTCCCTATGTTGATCGTTCTAAAAGTTGTGGATTGCACAAGGGTATATTGTATAGTATTGGCAATCTTTTTTTGCCATTGGGTTGCAAGTTATGAGGTGGGGTGAGTCAGCAGGATTACTCATGTTATGATAAGGCTAACATTTTCAGCTCCCTGTTAGAAAAAGCAGGTTCTGAACCTACTAGGGAATGGTCAAGGATCCAAATGGACTCATTTAATTTCTACAGGCTGAGATGGGATTTAAACTTTCAAACACAAGCTTACTCTTCAGCTCTCTCTTTCATCTATCTCATCTCTTCAAATGTACTTGTCTGATTAACTTCAGAACTGCTTTACTCCCCCGTCTCTATCCATCCCAATCTCTCAATTTGATGCTCTCCTATGTAGGATCATCCACAGCCATCCTGTGCCACCTTTCAGTCTTTCACTCCAGTGGAATCTGGCCTCCCTATCCCTTTCCCCTTCCAACTCTGTATGTTGTGTCGCAACAACTTTTCCTTGATTGGTTTTTCCATTGGCGAAGTAATAGCATGGAGACTAAGATGTCTCCAACATGGTGGATTCTAAGTGTCAGCCCCCTGCTTATTAAGGAGTTTCTGCGTGGGTCCTAAGAATCAGCAGAGCACTTGAATGGTATCAGTAGTTCTTTATTTTGACTAGTATAAAGGAATAGAAAGATATGTCTATGAGTCAGCTGATCCTATCAATGTCTCGGACAAAGAGTGTGAACCAACTCACAAATGATGTGGGAAAGACCCTATCATTGGATTTCCAGATGTAATATCAATCAGTAGGAAGTTCACTCTTTTGGTCCAATTCATTATTATATATTAGATTTAAACCTATCTTTCTATTTTCCCCTTCATCGTTTTTCTCACAATAAAAATCCTATGAGTTTCAGTTTAAAAAATGTGATTGGCATAAAATCACAAACTGAGCTTATGTGGTGAAGAATGGAACAGAATCTGATCATGGTGCACCTAGCTCAACACCTTAACTCTCATTCCATACTGAGTGTTGAGCTGTTCCATTGTTTGATCTCTGTTGCACAAAAGTGGCCTCTTAGCCTGCATGCAGGTGAACGTTATCACTTCTAACATGATGACATGATGAATGTACTTTATGATTATGAATGTATCTTATGACTGTAATAACTGTCAATTATAGCCTTATGATTGTTATCATAGTGTCAATTATAGTCTATATAGAGCATGTACACCGAAGGCAAATTCTTCTTCTTCTTCTTCTTCTTCTTCTTCTTCTTCTTCTTCTTCTTCTTCTTCTTCTTCTTCTTCTTCTTCTTC
>JANHFO010005822.1:37970-57382 GCA_032468095.1 Pareas carinatus | reverse complement strand
TTTCACACACACACACACACACACACACACACACACACACACACACACACACACACATACACATACACACACACACACAAATATTTTGAGAAATGTCAATTCAGCTGCCAGGCTTGAAAAACCTTTGGGGACTTGTAAACAATTCTCCCTTGACATTTGGAATTTCCCTGCCTGCCCCTTCGATGGTTGAGAGCACTCTCAGCTGCTAAACCTCAATGCTTTTCCTTTTAAAATTATTGTTTTAAATGGCATAACGTGCCTGAACTCCTGAAAGCCTTACAGAAGGGAAAATTGATTTGACACCTTCCATTTCGAAGCTGGCCCAGATGAAGAACTAGCCATGTAAACGCCCTGTAGAAAATATTCACTTGCTAAATGAATAATAAAATAATTACCGCCTAGCCCAAAGCCATGATGCTCTGTTCAGAAGGCAGATTGCTAGACGTAAATCCACACCACAGCAGTCTGTGGCAGGAACGACACGCAAAGCATGACAGAGTCAAAGTGCTAAAGAAAAGGCTAAAGCAGAAATGAGCAATGCAGATCCTTGAAAGCAGCTAATTCATGGCCTGTCCAAAAAATCACTGACAGTGGTGGGGCCAGTGAAGAGGAAGGTGGCAAGAAAGGTGCTTGGAAAGCAGATGTGTGGAAACTCCCAGCCAAAGCCCTGGGTCAAGCTAATTGCTTTTATCCTGCATCCCCATTTCTGCACTAAAGAACTAAACAAGTGTGCCGAAAGCTTCTGTGCATCAAACAGGCCCCCAATGAGATGTCTGGGTTGTCAGTGGAGTGAAAGAAATGGGTGGGTGGGGTTGCCTGCTGGCCATTCTCCTGCAAACGTCATTACAGCTGAAGAATTGGAAGATTGCCAAGATGTTATCCCTAAGAACTGGCCATCATCTGGTTCTCTTTGGAAGCTGCAGTAGACCTGTTGCAGCCAAATGTATCATGGAAAATGGATGGATGTGCCCCAATTAAGCCTTTTTGCTCATTTGATATTAAAAATGATTTAATAGTGGGAAGGGTGAGAATTCTTGTCAGAAGTACTGTAATTATTTCTTTTTTATGAGTACTGTAGTATGAATGTAGTTCTAGGGTCTTTTTCACATGCTTAGAGATGCAAGAGAGGGACCAATGGCCATACCTATGTGAGCTTGCCTCCAAACGGTTGCACATGAATTGCAACCTCCTGTATTAGAGAGCATTACACATCTAAACTGCTGGGGATGGCTGTGGTTATCAGGTATGAGTCTGCTTCAAGGCTAACAGGAGTTTAAGTAGCAGCGATGATGTCATAATGCACATAATGCACAGGCAAATGATGCAAATAGTGCAATGATATCGTGACAATGATATCATCATGGCTTGTACCAGAGAAGAAAGAAGGAATGTAAACAAAATATAATTAATCAGAATAACAGTTGGAAGGGACCTTAGAGGTCTTCTAAACCAACCCACTGCTCAGGAAGGTAATCCTATACCAGTTCAAATAGATGGTTGCCTTAAAAACCTCCAGTGTTAGAGCATCACCTGCATTCTCTCTAATGTTGCTGCGTATATATCATTTTCTAAATTAAACTTCATGGGGAGAGAACGGTAAGAGGGAATCCTAACTCAGTTTTCTCCAACTTGATATCCTTCAGTATATTACAATGCCCATCATACTGGCTGGGAATTCTGGGAATTGTAGTTAAAGGTATATGGGAGGTAGCAAATCCAGGAACTTTGTTCCAGTCATTCATAATTAATCCCCATTTAGAATAGGACAAAATATATAATTTGGAAAGAGGATATGTCCAAGACTAGCACATTCCCAATAATCACATTAATGAGTTTCAGTTGACAGCTTCTGGAAGATTCCACATTATACATAAGAGGTCCCAGGTTTCTAGTGTTTTCCCCATTACCTTCTTATTGTCTTCCTTATATAGGATGTGTTTGTTCCTTTTAAAATAATTTCTATTAGACCTAATCCTCATTATGCTTTGGAAATGAATGAGTATATAACAATAACAACAAAAGCACTAATTTGATAGAATCAGGCTAAATAGAGGGAAAGATAAATGAACATTGAGCTGTTTTTCCAGTTTATTTCTCTAGTTTTATAGCTTTTTAAAGAGGCACAGCATGCATGAAAAACTCCTCTGCAACATCAAACAGAATAGCATCAGTAGCATCCAGAGATCCTGCCTTGCCACGGGAAGCTACCTTAATCCATGGAAGGAATCGCCCGTGCCACGACTAGGTGCCACCTTTCTTAGAATAAGATAATATAACCAGGAGAAGACCCTTGAGAGTCCCTTGAACTGCAAGGTGATCAAATCAGTCAGTCCTGGAAGAAATCTACCCTGACTGTTCTTTAGAAGGACAAATGAGACTCAGATATTTTGGCCCCCTAATAAGAAGAGAGGACTCATTAGAAAAGGATGAGATGCTGGGAAAGATGGGAGGCCAAAGGCGAGGGCAGAGAGGGAGATGGCTGGATGGTGTCACCGATGCAACGGGCATGTGAGGGACAGAGAGGCCTGGCAGGTTATGGTCCATGGGGTGGCAAAGACTCAGACACGACTTAGTGACTGAACCACAACAACAAATAACCTGTGAGAAATTGTTGGGAGGCTGGGAAACAAAGTGAAGGAAGGGCAGACATAAACAACCACGAGGGAGGAAGTAAATGAGTTGACAGCTTGTTTCAAACATGGCGGCTTAGCCCAGGTGGTGGGGGAAACCTGGGGTAAGCATTACAGATCACTCAAAGACACACCACCTTAATACAAAGGAGGCTGGGAAATACCTCTTCCGCTTTCCAAAGATTCTACATTTACACCATTAAAGAGACCTTACTGATACCTGCGTAGTTATTGCTTTCCTGATCTTGCCCTGCTTTGGGGGGCGGGTCTTAATGTAATCCTGCTGATAAAACTTCGTCTGGCCTGGCTTTTTAAAAGAAGTTAGCTAGGAACCCCAAAATCTGGTCTTTAAGCCTTGAAAATTAGTCTCCTTCATTTGTTTCTGAAGTGATGTGGGTAGAAGGAACAGAGACGGAACGGTGACTTCAGCTCGTTTATTTAGATAGAGAGAATGCACAGTAAAAGGCTGCTGGCTGGTTTCCCCCCTTTATACATTTGAATGGGGAAAACCACCCAATCACTGACAAGGGTTTTCCCGCGGAGGAGGGGGCGGTTAGGAGTGCGGTCTGGGGTGGAAACTTCTTACTTCACTCCCTAACAGTTTCAATTCCATTTGTGTTACTCTGTGTCCTAGTACAGTAAAGATCTCATCCAGCTACAGATTTGTTTTGATTTTGGGCTTACCAGGGTAGTAAATCTCAGCAGGGAAAAGCTGGGACGAAGCCTTCCAGTTCAGCTTCAGCATCCTAACGTTTTAGAAAGATGGCATTTCGTTCAAAGCCACCAGATGAGAAAATAAACCAAACGCAGTTAACCTTGATCACCACTGGGAGGTCTTAATGTGTTTATAATGGCAGGCAAGTATGGCTAACCTTTGGTGTTGGCAGAGAAATGACTCATCCTGCCCTCGCCCTCGTGGTCAGCACATGGCCCTCTAACCAAGCCACCGAGCAACCTTGAACTGATGAAAGCACAGACAAGATCAGCTTTGCTGTCTGGTAATTTAGCTACGGGTGCTAACCCGTCATCCATCTGCCTCTTTTAACTGCTCACTCCGCATTGCCCTGACCAACCTTTGCCCCTGCCCGCTTGCTGCTGAATTGCCTGCCCTCCCCAAACGAAGCCCCCAGTGAAAGATCTTCGCCCTGCTTTGCAAGGTCTGCCAGGGGCTGCACTTCCCACGTAGAAAGGAGGCAAAAGAAAGATGATACAGCAAGCCAGCTTGGGGAAAGTATCGCCTCTCTGCCCCCACTTTCACTTCCTATTCCATGAGGTGGATGTTTTGAGGGTTTTTTTGTTTTCGTTTTAAACAAGAAGCCAAAATGTATATTGGACTTTAAATTCAAATGGGCAATATGGGCCAGTGCCTCAGAGTTTGAACCAAGCAGCAAATCTGGGCAAAGGAAACAAGGGATATTTCTCTTCAGCTTCGTCCAAAACCATCTTGATTTATTCAGCCTTCTGCACGGAGGGGAGGAGGGGGAAACGGCATCTCCAAGGGCTTGGCAGCTTCAGCAATAAAGCCTCTTTTGAACATCCAACACAATAAACAGGTAACAATGAGAAAAGGAGAGACGGTTTGCAACACTCCAAGAGGTCTGAAAAGCGCCAGGGAAACTAGCATTGGCAGGCCAGATTTTTGCTCTAGGGTGACTGACTTGGCTCTGACTCTAACCCAGTTGGGATCGCTCTGCCTTCAGATTTCCAGTTTCTGATCGTAGGAGGCTGGGAAAAAAAGGCATTCTGCACTTCTCAATCCAAGCAGAGCTCTATTCTCTTCCAGTGCTAGCTGCTTTGAGGGAAAGTCATTCAGTGACTGTTCGAGCTATGAACAAAACCTACTTGGCATGTATTTTAAATGGGGAACCAGCTCCCTTTTATTCGAGCAGTCTAGGGCAGAGGTTTTCAATCTTTTTTCAAGCTGCGGACCCCAAAACGTGCCATTGCTACATGGCGGACCCCATTCCTACAAATTCAACTCATTACTAATCGACAATTCACGCATATTACTTTTTCCACAATTTTCTTGACCCGTCTGTAGACCCCCCCCTGGCAACTTGCCATGGACCCCAAGGTTGAAAACCTCTGGTCTAGGGCAGTGATGGCGAACCTATGGCACACGTTGCCGCAGTGGGCATGAAGAGGCTTCTCTGTCGGCATGCAAGCCAAGTCGTCTCAAAGTTGCCCCAGAGCTGAGCATGCTCCGAAAGGGGTAGCAATGCCAGGCAATGATGTCATGAGGCCATGCGTGTGCTCAGAAAGAGAGTAGCGGTGCTGGGTGATGACATCACAGGACCATGCGCATGCTCAGAAAGGAATAGCGGCGCCAGGTGATGATGTAACAAGTCGCGACTCATTAGCTGTGACTTATCTGGGCACTCAGTAACTAAAATGTCCGTCCTCACTGGCCTAGGGAATATTAAATGGACTTCAAATCATGCAATTATCTACAATTATAAGATGTTGTGGGTCCATCAGTTGTAAATAACCACATCTTAGGATATCACAGAGATAATGTCTACAAATCAGACTCCCATCAGCTGGCTCTGCAAGCTTCCAAAATGATTGTCAGTTATGAAGGCAAGCTTTTGCTGATGTGAGAAACTGCCCGGCTACAGTTTAATTCATTGTTTAAGAGAAGTCATGCATATGCTTTAAGCAGATCTTAAAGCATTTGTTGTGTCCCGAGCGGGCAGTGTGGGAAAACCACTGACCACAATTGGATGAACAGCAACCCCCGCAAGCAGCCAATGGGAATTTGGTCCGATAGCGCTCCGTGCGGCAATTGGTCGCCCGTGCCGGCCCTGGTCTTTTGAATGCCAGTATAAGTGGGACCTGGAAGGAGGATTATTTGTCTCGGTTCACGCTATGTTACAATAAACGTTGTTATTGTTACCAGCTTGCGCCTCTGTTTGTCCGCCCCTCCACAGTACATAACAGCATCCGTCATGACTCTTCATTTTAAGCAATGAAGGTAGCATTTCACACAGGGACTCAACAGCTGCAGGATAAAAGATGGGAGAAATTGTATATCACCCTGAAGTTTCCTGCTCTAGATGACTAATAAATCCAAGCTCAGAAGCAAAAGAGGTAAACCTTCGGGTAATCGGAAACTGTGGTCAACTATCTGACTCAAGAAAAGCTGCTTCAACTTTCCATCAGGCCCACTGTCAGAAGAACTAGGACCAAAGAAAGATACACATTCAAATTTGCTGACATATTACTGGAGAAGAATAAAACAAATAGATTTAGAGGCCATGTGAGATCCTTCTGAAGATATCCGGACATGAATGGAAGCACCATCAAATCCTTTTCCAGTGCAGCATCATTTCCAAAGCTATGAAAGAAACAAGCTATGGTACAGCCAAAGTCCTCTTGAAGATATCTGCTTCTCTACAACCATTAATAGAATAACAAATCCCATTTTATTACATCTGCTTGAGGATATATAATCTCACTGTGTCAATTCTGGGACCAAGATGACAGAACAGTTGCATATAAGGTCAGGACATATGTCAAAGTGAAATGTGTTGAGTATGAGCAATAGGTAGAACCAGGAACCAGTGAAAATTCAGGAAGCAGTCTATTGGTCCAGTAGCAAGAATGCAGGATAAAGACCAGAGTAGCTAGGTGTGAAAAACACAGAGTAAACCGTTCATGAATCCTGTTCAAAAATGGAGATCCTGAAAATAGTCTTTTTAAAGCCAGGGCTACTGGATCCACATCTAGGTACCAGTTAAGAGCAATTATGGCTGTTGGAGAGAATTCTTCCTCAAGCCTTACTCCCTAATGATTCTGCATTCATAAGGAGGTCTACCTTGCCACTGTGGAGAACCTTCTACCCTTCCCTCCTGGTTCTGACCGGTGTTTCAGCATTGTCGAAAGGATATAGATACGAATCAACAATGCCCTGATGGTTCACATGTGTGGTCCTCAGTTCATGAAGATCAGCAACATCCAAGGTCAGCAGACTTCCTAGTAAAACTTTAGGGCTTTTGAAGGCAGATGCTTCCCCAGGATATCCAAGCCTGAAAATTTAGAGACACCCCCGATCAAGACTTCTCTGCTTGAGACATAACAGAGGCTGAGTCACTGAAAAGAGAATGTCTGTTTTAATTAGAATTGTAAATCTCAACTGGAAAAGCATTTCCACAATTTAATGTCTTTTACACTGATTTAGCAGCATCTAGACTGGAAATCACGATGCTTCCAGCATCTCATTCCACAACAGACACCTAAAGCTGAGAGCCGGTTTTTCAAAGGTGCTGAATTAAGGCTGGGGAGACCTAAATTTAAGCCCACCATCAGTCATAGAAAGGCAGTGAGTGATCTTGGGCCAATCGTTGTCCCTTAAATCTAGTTGCCCAGGAAGACAATTACAGGGAGAATTAGAAAAACATTATTATATGTAGGGGGAGAAGAAAATATTTCTGGCTTACTGTGAAACTGTGGGGGGTTTTGGCGCTCTCTGAGCTTGGCTATTTTCTGGCAGATGTTTCATTACCAAACCAGGTGACATCATCAGTGCCAGTAGGTACAGTACTGCTTCAGTAACATTACTGTATGTATACTGCTGTTTGATCATGAAAGAACAGTATAATACAAGTTTAATAAACAAAGAGAATAAATGAAGTAAAGCTTAAATGCCAGCATTAAACCTTACTCAACAAACAGCCAGCAATGTTTTAATAACCAACACAATTGGTATTGTTTAATCCAGTTTCCTGGCAACTGGTGCCAGACCTTCAGCTTATTCAGTGGCACGATTCTAGTCTTCATTGTTGTTTCAGAAACAGGTCTAAAACATGCCAGCATCATCTTCACAAAGCTGCTTTGTTCAAGGGAGAATTTTAATGTGCCTTTACAATAATTGGAGTTGGGTTAATAGGCAAAAAATACCTGCAACTGATTTCAATTTTCCAATTTGCTTTCTTAATGTAATTTTTCTCTCCCTCTCACTTCAAACAATCATTATTATTACTTTAATTGACTAGATTCAATACTAGAAAATCTAATAAGCTATTGTAGAAAACAGTGCTGAATTGAAATGATGCCATAATCAAGGTTGATTTGCAATTAGAGAGTGGTCTCTTTTGGATACTCCCTGAACTGGTCCCTTCGGATATTCATTTATCTTGACTGAGTCCTAACAAATAACATTCACAACCACAGGGGAGATGGGGTAAATTAGATGGCTGGTGCCCCTCTGCAGCATGTGAACACAGCCAGAACTATTTGCATAGGAAAGGTTTTTAAATGGACAGGCAGGTGTATGTGGAAAGAAACCACACAAAGGGAAGGGAAATGGAGAAATAAAGGAGGCAGCTCCTGAATGTGGGAGGGGGGAAAGGCAGGAGAAGCTGAGAGAAATGAAAATATGTGGAGGCACAGGTGCCATCTGCCGGGCACAGAGATTTCCGGCACATTGAAAAGATACTTGTTTATACCCTCTGACACAAATCATATTTTTTTTCCTATTGTAGAAACAGCTACAAGTTTCATTAATGCCAAATATATTCTGGCACATGCAAACACCATTCTGTGAACAAAGGCATGCATTGTCAGTCGGTGCGCAAAGATTCCTCTGAATTTCCATATACTGTACTGTATGTGCATAGGCCTGCGGTGCCTGCTTCTTTATCTCCATATACACCTATGAGCACATCTTGTGTGCTCATATAATTCTAAAGCAGGGGACAAATTGCACATCTATTGGGGGGAAGAGAGAGAGGGAGGGAGGGAGCGAAGGAGGGGGAAAGAGAGAGAGAGGGAATGAATCCAGCCACAATCGTGTGGACGCCAGGTTCAAGAGCTCTGTTTACACATTCAGTGAATGCAGAAGGAGAAGAAAGCAGAATTTACTCATTATGCTGACATCTCTGCATCCATCTAAAGACCTGTCTAATATAGACACAGCTAATATATGCAAGCTATCATACATACAGTTGGGGTGGTTGCAAGGACAAACTGCACAAATTCGGTTAACTCTTCAGATTTCTGGGAATATCAAGGAGAGTGATGGTTTCTAAAGAGTGAGTCCCAGAATTGCTGTTATAGAAGGAAAAACCCATCTCCTCTCTCTCCACTTCAGTTTATCCTACCTTGAGGTTGCAACCAGAGGGACAATGTGTGACAATATTCTGAAGCTGGAGATATCTAGCCCTGGTTCAAGGTTTCTGTATCTGAACAGGCAGAAAGCCCAAAGCAGGGAGAACTCATGGCCAAGTAGGCATCTCCATCTCGCTCCCCTTTCCCAAATCTACATTCTTAGGTAGGAGATTCAAAGGGGCTTGCACTCACATTTCTTTAAACCCAGGCATAGCTAAGCATGATCCAGGAGTCTTGCCTTATTAAGGGATACTCATGTCCAGCAAATACTAGGAGACCTTTAGACCTAGAGAGGATGGATTTGTGTCTGGTTCTCCCCGTTCTGAATTCTCCACTTGTTTAAGCAAATACCTGAATGGGATTACTTATGCTGACCCATGTTGCTTTCAAGCAACCATTCAGGTTGAATTTGCCCATTGACATTAGCCTCTTTCACGTCTAAAAGAAATGGGCCTATATAGCTTTCAAAGAGAAGACTGGGGACAAGATTTTAAATACCTGATGGCATGACACACGGAAGAAGATGATTCCAGACTGCAGGTCTTGAAATAATAGCCTGAAGTTATAGGAAGGTGGATTCTGGTTGGAAATTTTGAAAAAGCCTTCCTAATGGTGGAGCAGTCAAAAACTCCAACTTGTCCCTTGTGCAGATGGACGTGCACTCTGAGGAAGGAATGGAACAACCAGATTCCAGTCCTTGAAAAAGATCCAGAAGTGCTATGATTGACAGCACTGAAAGCTGCCGACAGAAAACTAGCAGAACAAGAATGGTGATATTTTCATTACCCATCTTTCACCATAACTCAGCCATGAAACCATCCAGTGCATATATATTGTTATTTCTGATAGCTCTTCATGGACTTTTGCTGATTAAGATTGAAAGATGAGGCTTTATTATTTGCCAATAGATAAGAGATGGGGTGAAGTCATTAGAGAAGGTGTTGAGTTACTGAAAATGTCTGTACTTGTTTTGATGAAGCAAGAGGTCATTTCTTTCTATATTTCTTTTTTGTGGTAGTTTTTTTCCCTTTTTTATATATGCATTTTTCCATTTTCTCTCTCCCCTTTTTCTTTTACACTTCATTTTTTTCTCATTTTATATTTTCCATAGATTGTATTTGTTTTTTTTTTGTATTTTTAAACTTCAGTAAAACAATATGTAAAAGTAAATCTATCCTGTACCCAGCTCTTTCTCCAATACTTCCTTTATAATCATCCCCAAGAAGAACAGGCTGAAGATAGGACAGTAGTTAGCAATGGCAATAGCACCTAGGCTTATATACTGCTCCACAGTGCTTTATAGCACTCTCTAAGTGGTTTACAGAGTCTGCATATTGCCCCCAACAATCTGGGTTCTCTTTTTTCTTGACCTCGAAATGATGGAAGGCCGAGTCAATCTTGTGTGGGTCAGAATTGAACTCCTGGTTGTGGGCAGAGTTAGCCTGCAATACTGCATTCTAAGCGCTGCGCTATCACCTATTGATATTGGATCCAAGGCTGACCCCTTCAGGAATGGGCAGATCAAGAGGGTTTTAAGAGTGGCTAGAGCCTCACCCTCTTTCCAAGAGGCATTGACTACTCTCTGTATCCACCTCCTGATCTCCTCCTTGACCAAGCAGGTAGAACAAAGGTAAGTCCACATGTAGCAAAGCTAATATCATAAAAAAAAAACCTGCCCATTCACTTTTATCACCTCGTTGGATTCTCTCACCCCTTTTGTGACTCAGAGTGCATACAAAATATTTCACCAACAAATGTCCGGCTAAGTGTTAAAAGTGTGTTGGCATCTAGGCGGGTTACAAATAATCATAATTATGTGATCTGGAATCCAAATTTATTCAGATTTTGCTTCTATTGAAAATGGATCATCATTTACCCCTTGATATTATTCTTTGGTTCAAGACACAACGCAAGAATCTATGAATAAAATCTTAACTGGTTCTGTGTAAGCTAAACCATTGATTGATTATCATAGTTTATGGTAATGGAGGGGTTCACTCAACATGCTGAACCAGAAACAAACAAGCCACATTTATCACATGTATCATGGCAATAAAAGACCAAGAGAAATTCTATTCATTTCATAAGGCAAGATCAGTGACGTTTCCAGCCCTGTCTGCTGAAAATAAGAAACTCTTAGAGTCTCATTCATGTGCCAGCTGGAAACCATTAAGCCCTTCAGAAAAACCTGAAATATGAGAAAACCGTGATTGAGGCCCTTTAGGATCCACTGAGAAAGTGATGTACATCCTGCTGGCTGAGGCCTGGGAGTTGCAGTCCAAACTCTACTGGAGGGTTCCTGGCTGGCGGAAGCTAGCATACATCACAATACTAGCTTTGAGGTGTTCACTCAGTCAGTTCATAATTTGCTAACTCTATTCTCCTTGGGGCCTCTAAAAACAATAAGCAAGCTCACCTAGCCAATAAACACTTGCAACAGACTACTCGGTGGTTCTGCAGGACATCTGCCACAAATATCGCTTAACAAGCCAGCAGTAATCACGAATCCCTTTAGGCTTCAATTTCATTTCTAAAGCACGTCTGTTCTTTGCTAGTTTGGACGATGTATTCAGCTATCATGCCTGGCAAAGCTGAAAACGTGAAACAGTCTCGGACACCATGTGTGTTTCTCCTGTCAACTTAGGAATTCGAGCGTCTTCTTTCTACGGAGGCAAGTGCTAACTCTGGCCTGGGTGAATATATTTCTGCTCATCTCCCTGGGATTGCAGACTCATCCCCATAGGCAGGACGGCTTGTTCTGCGTGCCAGTTTTCTTGAGGAACCTTTCTCTCCAATCTTGGCAGTTATTCAGGATGCCATCTGTCTCCCTCTTTCCCTCTCAGCTTAGAAATGGGTTCACACACCAGGCAGGTTGTTTCCACAGAACCGTCTGCTGGTCCAAGTGCTCTTTTAAAAAGGAAAAGTTGGTGTGGAGGAACATTGCCAGTCACTCAACCTTCTCACTCCATTTGCATGTGATTTGGGGCTGGGGGAGAGCAGAGAAGGAGACCAAGGGAATGAGGTAAACTCCATTGCCAGATGAAAGGGGGTTCATTCAGTTCCTGGCAGTAATGACCATCCCCGGCCATATGTTCTCTTTTGAAAAATCGTTAACTCCTGAAAAGGCATCAGATACCGTAAAAGTAGATGCCGTAGAATAAGAAAAGAATGCATTTCTTATGCTAATCCATGTTCATGCATCATTTAAACCCTGGGCAGGATGTTCGGCAATCCTTATTTCGCAACTGCACCACAAATGAAAATATGACGCTCTAGGAAATAGTAAGGGAAGAACTGAAATGGCAGCCAAAGGCCCATCTGTTCTGATATGGTATTAACGGGAATCAAAAGTAAGACTCAAATAGCAGAAGCTCTGTTCCTCTTTAAGGTGAGCAAGTTTGCCAGCAAAGAAGAAAGCCACATTCCCCTGATGGGAGCACAGGAAATGCAGGGAAACTGAAAATACTCATGTGGCTACTCATACTCATACAAATGCATCAAAGATAACCGAGGAAACTTGGCTCTTTATGGGTGTTCAGACTGGGGAGAAGTAGAGTGAATCCAAATTCCCTCTAAAGTTTCTCCTTTGTGGAGAAAACTTTTAATAGGCAAATAAAAGACAGAAATGGAACTGTACGGTTTCTGGATAAATTCTCATGAGCAAACACAGAGGCACTGTGAAGACCAGAAAGGAACAAAAGATCCATACAGTTAGCAACCAATCTATAGCTAGAAAATATCAGCGCCCGAAGCAATTCTTAATAAAAACATTCACCTAATAGGTGCCATGCTATCTATTATGAAAAAAAATGGTTTTATTCTTTTTTTCCTCTTTAAAATCACCGTCTTCTGCCTTTCCCCAGAAACCTCTTTGTTTAATACAACCACAATCTAAAAACTCTTATATTACCAAAGTATAACCTCCAAAATATTTGGAAGAAATTACTATTTTGGGTTGAAGCAATAGTCTTTTATTTTATTTTAATGGCTATTTAAACATGAAACATATTTAAGCACTGGACATTTAGAAATGCAAATTCAAGATGAGAAGCCACCCCATAGGGTTACTAAAGGAGATTAAGAATTTTACAGAGAATCTGTGTATATTCTTTGCATCTGGTGAAGATTTAGGATGTGACAAGAATAATGGTAGCAAGAAATTAAGATCTAAATCATTTTGATTACCGAAAACGAACAAATTATTAGATAACTGATAATGAACAAATCACTAAACTGTACTCTCCATTGGGGAGCTTTTAAAAAACTCAAATGTGAAATGCCTTGCCTCTGACAAAGGATGCAACTTGTTATGGAGCAGAGTGAAGGAGGTTTCCACTCTGGTCCGACCTCTGACACGCCCCCACCACAGCGGGAAAGCCCTTGTAGCTGATAGGCTGGCTTCCCCAATTCAAATGTATAAAAGAGGAAAGCCAGCCGGCAGCCTTTGCTGTGTATTCTCTGAACGAATAAAAAGAGCTGAAGCCACCGTCCTGCCTCTGTCGTCTTCCTTCCACCCACATCACTTCATTGGCGACGAAGGTGGTCGAATAACGGAAGAATCGACAAAAGAGCAGGAACAAGCAGAAGGAAATGCAGCAAAGGACCCACCAATTTTAATATTATGAATTTTAAATTTTAATTTGGTTTTAAATTGGTTTTATTATTAGTTGTCTAAATTTCCCAGCCATTTATTATATCCTGTTTTAAATGTATTTTAAATTGTGTATATTGTATTATATATTTTTTGTGTTTTTATTGGCTGTAAACCGCCCTGAGTCCCTTTGGGGAGAGGGGCGCTATAGAAATTTAATAAATCTAAATCTCCAGCACCGGGGGAGGAGGGTGGGTTTCAAGAAGAGACTAGGCGGCCCCTGTCTGAAATGGCCTGTAGGGTCTCCTGCTTGAGCAGGGAGGGCTGGACTAGAAGACCTCCAGGGTCCCTCCCTGCTCTATTCCGATTGACTGAATGGCTGTGAAAGAGGACATCTTCCGAGTCAGGGAAAAACTCTGCCTGCACAAAGCTTTGGCGTCCACCGGCCGCTTCTTGCCCTGATCAGCTGGTTTCCGTTTTATTCTTCAGACCGAAAATGATGCTGAATACACACAGTCTGCACATCTGAAGCTATGAGATTTGCTGAGCGGTCCTCACACTTACGACCACTGCAGCGTCCTTGGGGGTCATGCCATTGTGCTTGGCAACCACTTCACATTTAAGATCACTGCAACGTCCTCGAGTGGCCGCAACTGCCATTTGCAACTTTGCCAGCCGGCTTCTGACAAGCCAGGCCAAGGAAGGAAGGAAGGAAGGAAGGTTCGCTCAACAACCAAGGTGATTGGATTTACGACTGCGGCAAAAAGGCCATAGAATCAGAGGAGGTCATGTAAGGCCTCACTTAACAACCGCACCAGTTAGCGACAAATTCTCCAGTCCTTCTGGCAGTTGCTAGGGGAGCGGTTGCAATGGCAGGTAGTCCTCAACTTACAGCATTTCATTTAGGGACCTTTCAAAGTTACAACGGTACTGAAAAAAGTGACTTTTATGAACAATTTCCATACTTACAACTGTTGCAGCATCCCCACAACGGTCAAATACAGACTCCTGGCAACTGACTCATATTTATGACACTTGCCGTATCCTGGAGTCATAGGATCACCATTCGTGGTCTTCCGATAAACAAGGTCAATGACAAAGTCAGGTGCCCTTAGCAAGAACGTCACTAACTTAACAATGGCAGTGATTCACTTAATAACCGTGGCAAGAAAGGTCATAAAATGGGGCAAAATTAACAAAAATGTCTCACTTAACAACAGAAATTTGGAGCTTAGTTGTAGGTCGTAGGTTGAGAAGTACCTGTATACATGCAGAATGTTTTCTCGCCTCGCTGTGTAACGGCGTCTCCTTCTATATTCACATTTGGGGCACTCATTTCTAGTTAAGGGCCGACCCGGATATTAGATAGGGTTACGGCATGGTATCTGGCTGCAACACACTGGATGAACACTAGATGGCAGGAGAGAGAGAGAGAGAGAGAGAGAGATCAACTGTGCCCCCCCTAGTGGTGGCCTGGTGTACTGCAGGTCAGCACCACTACCACTAAGCCTCCTCAAGGCCAGAGTTACCTGCAAGGCGCGGCTCCCGTCTCCCCTCTTCGCGTGCTGTGCGCGTCGGGAGGCCCGCTCGAGGCCGCCGTTGCACAGAACGCCCAGCCCCGATTAACCGGTGGCGTTTCAGGCTGGCAGCCCAAGTCTCTGGCCCAGCCTGCCCGGCCGCCTATCGCGCCCCTGGAATCCCGAAGAGGGCTCGGTTGGGGTCGCCTCTTCCGGGCCCCGGAATCAGAGCGCCGCTGGATGGCCGAAGACACGGCGGAACTTTGGCTGCTGCCGGCGGTCGCCTGGGCGGACTGAATCCCGGCTAGCCGTCCGTGGGGCTGCGCGGCATCCTGAGGCTGCTTCAGAATAACCCTTGTCAAGTTTCAGGAAAATTGGCTGACCAAGTGTTACAAAGCTGCACTCTTCACAGCTGCAGAGCTATTGAGAAACTTGTTTCATAGCTATTGAGTAAACTTCTACCTGAATGCTTGGCTGCTGACAACAGGTTGGGTAGCTTTTATTGTTTTTTGAAATATCTAAGTTTCATTTTCTGAACTATGCAGGTGGAAAAATGGGAGGAACAATGATAACAAGGAGGTACTGATTATCTGAAATGCAGGCTTGGAGGATTGTGATTGGGGACAGAGAAAAAGATCAACTCACTAAAGAAGGGCACAAAGTCATAAAAAGGGGAGAATACTTAACTGGCAAAGCCGGTCTGTTGGACAATCATGTGATTAAAATTGTGGCAATAAGGGAGTGTGCAGAAAGGGCACACAAGAGCTCACAGCCTTTTGAAGATACCTATCTGCCTCTAGAAGTGGAGGTGAAGCCCTAGAAAGGTAAGACTTCTCGCTCTCTTCTCCAATTTGCAGGGTGCTATTCATGAATTAGTTAAAATGATTGTGAAATTTCTCTCTGTTTGGTCTGTTTCATTTGTCCTCTTGACTTTCTGCCTTGCCAGAGTGGGTAGACTGGAAAGAGTAGCAGTTTCTTAAGGTAATGCAGCTGCTGCTGCTGGTGCCATTGGTGGTAATGGAGAGGAATTTGACTTTTAAAGATGAATAGCGTGAATTTTTACAATAAAGACATGCCATTGGATTAATTTCCATTCCCCTTCCTTGTTATTTGCTCTAGTTAGGATTCCTTTCCTTGCAGTTCTTACTATTTCACCCGACTCTCTCTCCTTTATGAAGGCATAGTAGATCTCTCTTTTTGGAAATTATGCTCGGCGTTCAGAAATATTGCTAGTTCTTAAGGCCCTATTTTGAACTTTGTTTTGACAGACCTATTTTATCATTGCTTCTCCCAGCTAGGAATAGTGATGTCATGGGTTTCTAATAGGGGACTTTTGTCCCCCTGGTACTGTTCTTTACCTATGCCAAGTTTTAATCAAAGTGATTTTTTATCATGAACTGCCTAATTTATAAAGAACACTGTTATTCATTTGCTGCTGAGATTTTCTGAAATTCTGACCACTGTCAGATATTACCACTTTTCTGCAGAGTTCCTGGTAGTGGACTGTGGTTGCTTTCTCTCTACTTTTGCTCTGAAGACTATTTCCTTTCCACCTCTATTAAGTTTCTTTTATTGGGTGCAGAGAGCTTCAGAAAGCCAAATCCTATTTGACCTCCACATGCCAATTACTACAGTCAAGCACTGAGTGAACAAGGCCTTTGTGGAGAACGCCTAGAGCTAACTTCTCGGGGTAGATAGGAGAGTCCATTTTCCTCTCAATTCAGTGCTCATTCCAGACACAGCTGATTAACTGGACAGATCCAGTGTTTGTTTCCTAACCCACTATGGTTTTTTTATGCCATTAGTTTATTTATTTTTTGTTTTCCATTCCTTGTATTGCTGTTATCTTTCTAGAAAGATGATTATAAGTTTGGAAAAGGAAGAATACAGGTAGTCAAACAACAGTCTGTTTAGGGTCAATTTGAAGTTATAATGGCACTGAAAAAACTGACTTATGACTGTTTTTCACACTTACAACCGTTGTAACATCCCCATGGTCTGACACTTGGCAACTAACTCATATTTATGACAGTGGCAGTGTCCCATGGTCATATGATTGATTCCCTTTTGCAACCTTCCGACAAGCAAAATCAATGGGAAATCCAGATTCACTTAACAGCGGTGTTACTGACTTAACACCTGCAGTGATTCAGTTAGCAGTTGTGGCAAGAAAGTTTGTAAAATGGGGCAAAACTCAACAGAAATGTTGGGCTCAATTGTGGTTGTAAGTCAAGGACTACTTGTATGTATATTTGCAATTAATAAATCATTATATATTATTGATTGTGTGTAGATAGATAGATAGATAAATTAATCAGAGGTGATCGTATGACTTTAGTGTAGTTCCACTGTCGTATTATAGACTAATGTATTTGTCTTGGTCACATTCATATGATAAATTTCAGGAACTCTTGCCATGAGTTCAGGAACAGGTACCCGTGCAATGCTGTAGAGGTGGCTAATTATGTACATTTGACTCTGCCGTAATATGACTTATCTTTAATCTAGACATACCCTACAGCAGGTTTTGCAAGTTTTCACTTAATTATTAATATTTCTTAACAAGTGGATTTGGAAATATACAAATTGGCTATGCTGGAACTAGAATCTATGGACCGGCATTGAAATGTAGCATGCCAGCAACCGGACCGCACAAACAAGGCAAGCCCCATTCATGGGATCCAGGGAGCATGCAAAACCACGCCTTCTCCAATCCATGGAAAAACCTTTCTCCATGGAACTGGTCCCTGGTGCCCTAAAGGTTTGGGGCCACTGGGCTAGAAAGCAAAGAGGCCGTGAGTTCAAGTCCTGCCTTAGCCATGAAAGTTGCCTGGGTAACTTTGGGTCAGTCATTCTCTCTCAGTCCACCTTGCCTCACAAGGTTGCTGTTGTGGGGAAAAAAGGACGAGGACGGTGTGTTGGATATCTTCACTACCTTGAGTTATTTGTAAAACAATTAAAGATTGATACAGATAAATAAACGACCTGGAAACAAAGATGATGATGATGCTAGAAGCAAGATTCCTAGCATCAGCATCTTTACCAACATAGGTAGACAGAGGCCAAGATAGACGTATTTAAAATTTATGTTACCATTTCATATGAGGGAAAAAATCATTTTTTGCTTATTCTTAAGCGAAAAGCTTGTTGTGTGCTTTGCAAAATGAAAGTAATGTATGTGACTGTGTCAATATATCCAAGACTTAACAATGAACTTATTGTGTTATTGGAATCAGGTATTTTTTACAATGAATGGTTTTATTGGGTGATCATCTAGAAAAATGTGCTTATCAGGCAAACTCGCACAATGTATTACAGAATTGCTAGGATTTTGCAGTACACATCAATTATATTTAATACAAAAATACTGACTCGATTTGTTTGCTTCTAATATGTTCATCAGCTGGAAAATGTATGGCAGCATGTCTTTACTCTCCATTTTTCAGAGCAGCCTTTCTCGGTTTAGGTGTCTTTCAGACATGTTGACTATAGTCGTCTTATCTGGAAAATGCCTAGACTGGGGAAGGGTTATCCAGAGTTAATTATCTCCTTTTTCCTCATTTGAAATAAAAACATAGTGTCAAATTCCTTTCTAATCTATTGTGACTGTAAATGAATCAGGTCGTGTTCCTTTCGGAATTTGCCGTGGTTGGTAGTTGGGAGGGAAAGCTGATCTCCTTGGAACTACAGGGACGGATGTCTGTGTAGAAACACTTATCAAATGTATCTGCCCACGTGACACACAGAGAAGCCACCAAGATAATTCCCATAGCGATAGAGAAGGAATCTTAACGGCGATTGGCTTAACTGCGCATGAACACCCAAGATGCATCAGTTTCAACATTCCTCGTCTCAGAGGAAATATTAGTTTTTCTGCAGCATTTGGATCAATTAAAACAACAAATTATTCTATGGCATGGATTGCTTTGTTGATTATTGAACAAGGGAATGTTGAGAACTTGACACATAGCTTGCACCTTCATTTGAACCAGCATTTTTATGAGATTAAATTGTGTTTCAAGTCTGATATATGGTGAATATTGAAAGGGATACATTCTGGCTTGCCTTAAACAAAGAAATGTAGAATGGAATTGATCTGTACAAGGCAGCTACTATAGCTGCACTTAATCTTGCTGTTGCCTGACATGGTGGATGTTTGGACCTTGTGACATATTGGAAAAGATTCTCAGTGACAAAAAGAAAGCTGTCATTGTTGACACAAAAACATCAACTCAGGAGAATAAGAATAGAAAGGAATCTCAAGGGGGAAATGTTGAGAGGGTCAAGACGGATATCACCTTCTGCACCCAACGTCTGACACGTAAGGCAATCAGTTCATGAACTCTACCTAACTGTAGGGGTGGGCCTGTGAGATAAAAGTAATCTTGCTTTCATTTGCTTTTGTGTGGGGGCTGAAACCACATGGTTCACAATACCATTTCTATATTCTTTGAGCTATCTAGTTAACTGAAGGTTAACAGAGTGTTCTTTCTCATTGCAGCGCGCTCTCTCTCTCTCTCTCTCTCTCTCTCTCTCTCTCTCTCTCTCTCTCTCTCTCTCTCTCTC
>JANHFO010005822.1:842-13810 GCA_032468095.1 Pareas carinatus | reverse complement strand
TGTCTTGTTTGTATTTTAGCTGGCTGTAAACCGCCCTGAGTCCATCAGGAGAAGGGCGGTATATAAATGTAATAAAAAGAAAAAAAGGAAAATGAAATGGGACTTACAACTCTTTCACTGAATATCCAATTCTGCTTTGTTTTTTAAGGATTAGCCAAGGTTCAATGAAACAAGTCTGGATATCTAATAGAAGGTTCAGGCAGTAACAATTACTATTGTTATCATTATTATTATTTTATTAAATTTATATGACACCTTACTCATAAGCACCTGGCAAGCTTACAAATTGTTAAATGCAAAGAAACTGCAAAAGGCAATCAAGAATAGATAGCAGAAATAGCAAAAGGGAACAAAAAAGAAAAGGATTTCAATCAACCTCACCCAATGGGCGAAGGGCCAAGATGTGCAAGCTGATAATTCCCCCGAAACATTTTCGATTACAAAGTCGATAATCTCTTAGTAATGGCCATGTTACTTGGGCTGATGGTCATTGCAGTCCAGTCATCACGTCTACCCATGCTGCCGAAATGATGCTGCTTGCACTTCAATCTGCTGCGATGATTTTCCTAATAATTTTTATTATGACTTTCTTTTCATGAAATGCAATGTCCAGCAGACACACACACACCAATAGTTTATTGTAGTCATTTTCATCCAATTATGCTGGCCCTGCTCCGTGTAGTTTAAGAAGTCAACAGATTGTATTGAATCTTGGTGCTCTAATTTACTTAATTGCAGCAACTCTCACCGCTCCTATGGGTAGAGTTCCTTATTAGCATAGCAATTGACTCTCTCTAAAGCCTGCACAAACCTTTCTTTGCAAAATTATTGCATTTGTAATTCTGTAACAATGAAGCATTTGTTTTCAAAGCAATTAACTTCTGCAACAGAAAAGACATGAAACCACTATGAGCTTGTTCACAAGGTGCGGTACTTGGTCTGACTGTACAGTAGCACAGAAAATTACAAGTAATGACAGGTTTGTGACCCAATGTCACAACACTGGAAGAAGCCCTTTGCATATATCATAAAGCAATGTTCTTAAGCCCATTGAAGTGGAAGAGAAGGTACACTGAGAGGAAAGGAGCTGCCTTGCAGTTTAGGGCCAGATTGCAGGGCAGTAAAACTCAGTAGTTACGGTGCCATTTTTTCATGCCTACTAAAGACTCAGAACTTAGAAATTGCATGTCACTTATAACAGATACATTTCAGCTGGAGTTAGAAGGAGAGTTAGAACTGCCTTCCACAACCTGGTTTCTTTCCAATTTTGTGGACTACAAATACCATAATCGCCAGAGTGTTTGCTAGTTGGTGTGATGGAAGTCACAGTCTCATACATTTAGGGAAAGTTGGAGTAGAGTTTGCATTGAGTGTAATGCATTGAGGGAAAGCCATCAGACCAACTTTTCTATCTGATAATTGTTGCAGACAAGTACTTGTGACCACTTCAGTTATCAAACACCACCACAGATATCACAAAAACACAAATGAAAATGTCTAGCAAAGCATTAACAGAGCCCAAGACTGCAAGATTCAGCCCACAATAAATAAGAACATCTCCCTTTTCAGTCTCCACTTCAACAAGACCCAGCAGTTCTCTTAAAATAGCTATAGATGCACTCAACAATTGCCTCCCTCTTTACAAAGTCAGCAGAGCTGGGGGGGGAACTGCATGAACACAAAGATAGTCAATAAACATCCGAAACAATCAAATATTAAATATTAACAAAAGGCAATTAGTCAATTTTTTAAAAATGCAGGATCATACATTTTGCTTTTATATTGTGAATGCAGCTGACCATTTACCATGCACCCAAATGTTAAGTAATCCTATCAAAGTGTGCTCCATATGCTGCCAGAAGAACCATGGGTAGTGGCTGTCCAAGATCATGCATTTTCTATAGTAAATGAAATTGCTGAGCCATTTAGATGTGCCTTTGGTTTAGCACCATGTTTCTCAACTTGAGCCACTTTAAGATGTGTGGACTTCAACTCCCAGAATTCCCTAGTTACCATGCTTGTCTTAAGGTTGCTAAGGTGTAGAAACCCTGCTTTAGCATGTTACCAGGTAGAGACTTCCAGTTTTAACTTCAGCTATTAAATCCGTTGCTATTATTTTAATATAAATAATATCGTTATTTAGCTTTATGTGACAAGGGTTTTTTTAGACTTCGTATTTGTTTTTAGTGTTAGCTGCTTGTAAAATGTGTTGAAATGGAAAACTTAAGCCAGCAAAAAGAAGAATTATACTTTAAATCTTGTCCTATACAAAAATCACCCTGAACGTACAAATCTTACTATGGCAGGAGACCACTGTGACATTTGGGCTGCTCTGAAAGTGCAGAACAGTTTGCCAGCTTGAATTTACAGTCCTGAGCTGATGATTGTTGGAAATATAACACATTGGACAACTTGTCAATCACCCTCTCTAGCTGACAGTAATTGTCCAACCTTAAATGTCCCATAGAAACACCTTTCCCTCACCTGCTACTCAACCCCCTTTTAATGTTTATAGCGGTATTAATAAAACACAATGTACCTGATAGGAAAGTAAGGGGGAAAATACGATATCGTCCATAAATCTGTGCAACTAGCATACAGTGAATTCAGGTAGTCCTTGACTTATGACAACTGAGCCCAAAATTTAGACTGCTAAGCAAGACATTTGTTAAGTGAATTTCGCCCCATTTTATGACCTTTCTTGCCAAGTGAATCGCTGCAGTCGTTAACGCAGTTATTAGTGACACAGTAACACAGTTGTTAATTGAGTGTGGCTTCTCCATTGACATTCCTTGTCAGAAGTTTGCAAAAGGACCACAGAACAGGACCCCGGTCCCTGCAACCATCATTAATATGAACCAGTTGCCAAGCATCTGAATAACTGATCGTGTGACCATGGGGATGCTGCAACAATTATAAGTGTGAAAAAGAGTCGTACGTCACTTTTTTCAGTGCCATCGTAATTTTGAATGGTCACTAAATGAACTGGTGTTAAGTTGAGGACTATCTGTACTGGCAGTGAGCTTAGCATAGCCTAATTCAATGTTTCATAGACCCAAAGTACGATAAAGGAGGCTAATGTACTAATTTGGAAATGGACAATTTAAGTTCAGATCTCTGCACAGCAGTGAAGTTTGCTCCATTGTTCTCTGAGATTAACTGACCTCATAACAGTAGCTATCTAAAAACAGCAGTTTATAAATTGAGAACTAACCTTGGAAACATGCCACTCCTCTCTAATTCATGCTCGTCTGGCATAAATACAGTACATTTTCCCTTCACTTAACCAAAGAATTGTCTTGCTGTAAATTCCACCTAATCCAATAGCATTCTCTTCATACTACCAGCCAGTAGGAAAAAGATGGGACACTTTCCCAAGAAGTCTGTTTAGCTAAGCCTTGGATACTTACAGTAGTTTAGGGCTGGATCTTAACTGTGGATGGGTGCACAGAAAAATCATTTCCCCTTACATTGTCCATTTTGTTATTTATAAAAAATATCAGTCAGATACACTGGGGGCTTAGCCTGAAATCCTATGCATATCTGCAAGCAGTCAAAGAATGTGTTCCACTCCTGAGGTATAATTGTGTACCACATCACATGATGGAATTAAATAGAAGAATCATGTTGTCTCTTGATGGTTTAGAATAATTTCCTCGGATTAATTGACTAAAACTTTCAGTAATGTGTTCACTTAATTCTTAATGAAATGCTTTTCTATTCACATTGACAGTGAATAGAAAACCCTTGCCAAGTTAAAATTACAGGCATGGAATCCATCCCATCCTCTCTGATCAAGAAGCTTCTCTTGTAAATGCCTTGATGGCTGATGTTCTGTTGTGCTCGGAACAGTATTTCACCCGCAACATACCATGCTGTGTTTATTACAGCCTGGCTGAAGATGTTATATTTGAATTTATGGCAGGATTAGCTTTCTTCCTTGCCTACAAATGAATTCAGGGTTCATTTTCTGAATGATCACATCTGTTTATATTCCACAGACACCTGCATATCTTGAGATGACAGCATCTGCTTGAATGCTGTAATCAGGTATTTCTCAACAGAGGAATTGCCAATTTGGTAAATAAAGCTCATAATATAAAGAACATGGAAAATGTTATTACACTTGCCTAAGGGGAAAAAAATACCCAAAGCAGGTAGATAAAGAAGCTTTGGCTTCCTAATCTTTATAATGTAGAGTTCCTGTAATGCAAATTTTGGTTAAAGGCAACCTGACCAAAGAGACATATTTTCAAGGAAATAATATCTGCAAAGGGATGGTTGTCTATTTGTTTATTTTTGTCTCCAGGTTCATACTGTAACTGCCTCCAGCATAGAAGAGAATAGAAGATGCAAGCTGTCTCCTAGCGGCTCTGAATTTATTTTTATTTATTATTTACATCTTGCCTTTTAATTATTTTTACAAATAATTCAAGGTGGTGAAATATCCAAAACACCTTTCTCCTCTTATTTTCATCACAACAAACCTGTGAGATGAGATGAGCTGAGAGTAAATGACTGGTCCAAAGTCACCCAGCTGGTTTTAGCCACTAACCAAACTGGTTCCAAAGGCATTCTTCCTCTCATGAGTGAAAATTTCTCTAAAATTTAAGATCAGTCAACCAGTTACTGATTTAAATTTGAATTTACCTGGAAACAAGATTCTTCAATTGAAGAATGATGCTCACTTTATAATTTATTTTTGAAATTCTGAATAAAAAAAACACTTGACAATATTAAGTAAACATTAAACACTCTTTATTGTTTTATTTGAATGCCTTGCCCATGGGTTAGCCATACATATATACATACAGACATTATTCTGTATATGTGTAATTCTTAAAAAGAAAAAAGAAAATAAGAGGAAACACAAACAGAAATATTGGCCAACAGTAACATTGAACATTTGGCAGCGTTTTGCTTTCTGTAATTTTCAATGGAAGTTTTTGCTTAATATTCCATATGAGAAACGATACTTGCCTGCAGCACTCCATTTCATGAAAGAGTGTTTTATGAAGGATGGTGGCAACATACTTTTTTCAGAGTGCAGATTTGCCCAAACTCATTTGGCCCTTAATTTCAAATTCAACCACTGCAACTGACCCGTGGAGGGATCTGTGCAGGGAACACAGGGTGCTTTTTGTGCCATGCTAAAGGCAGAAGGCACTCATTGACATCAGCACGAAACCAAAGACGAGGCTGACCTTCGAAGAACTTCTGCTGTCTTCACCTGTTTTAGCAGCTGGATTTTAATCAAAATGGATCAACAATTCCTGAGAGAGGGAGATAAGAAACAGAGAGAGAAAGAGTCTTTCCAGTAATTGGATTGGCAATATAACATGGAATGCAGTAAAATAATGTTTTATGTTTCAAATCTTGAAAACTAATGTCCGTAGGACTTGTTTTGCATCGGGAAAATTCACCTGAAATCATAAAATAAAACCATGTTGAAATGGTGCTTGCTATTATTATTATATTATTATCAGTACCAACAGACTCCTATGGAAAATTGAGTTTAATATCTATATAAGCCTGCTGGGATAAATCTACCAGTTTGGGGTCAGATATCATGAGACTGTCAGAGATTGGATGAAAGGAAATAAACCAGACAAAATGCCTACTCCAACAGTTGCCAATTGGCATCTGGGCCCAATACAAAGTGTTAGTGATTACCTACCTGTAAGTCCGGTACGGCAGAGGTTTTCAACCTGGGTCCATGGCAAGTTGCCAGGGGATCCGCAGACAAATTTGGAAAAATGAATATATATGAATTGTTGATTAGTAATTAGTTGAATTTGTGGGAATGGGGACCATCATGTAGCAACGACATGTTTTGGGATCCGCAGCTTAAAAAAAGGTTGAAAACCTCTGCTGTATGGTATGACAGTGGCTTACTTAAGGACTCTTTTATCCAAAACAAGTCGGCCTATTTTGTAATGTTATCAAGGGAGGGCATGATCAGAGCACCACACTCTGGGAACTTATGGAATAGAAGATATGCCTTTTCTGTTTGTAGTCCCAATTCTATGAAGCAACATACCCTTGGAGACAAGTTTAGATCCTTCCTTTTGTTTTTAAAGTTGCAGTCTAGAGGGGGGAGGGAAGAGCATGACTATCCTTACTGTTTTGATTTGTTTTATTATTATTATTATGTGTGATTTGTGTCTTAAGACAGAGAGAGTACTAAAGTCTTGAGCAAAACACTATGAAAGAAGGCTGACAGCATATACTTCAGGGGTGAGTAGTTTTTTTTATATGAAGACTATAAAAGTGATTGGCTGAACACATATAGTACATTCCATTATCTGCTGCCATCTCTCTCTCTCACACATACACACACTCATCATTTAAGCAAGTTGTTGAGCGAAGGAACGAAACCATAATTTACACCTCTCCTATTCTAATCTGCATGGACTGCTGCTACCAGAGAATCTTTTCCTGTAACCTACTTTCTTATAATCTGGTTTGAGGTTTTTAAAATAAGAAACAGTATATAAAAGATTTTAATGAAGGCTATCTTGGAATAAACAGGAAGGAAGCCCTTTACTATAACTCCAAGCAAGGCAGCCTACTTAATATATTGTTTCTCCTTTATTCCAATCAAAGTGAGTCCCCTGCAGCTTAATGATCATGTTTCAGAGATTTACATTAAAAGGGAAAGGAAGGCTTTGCAAGATCAGCAGCCAGCTACAAAGGTTTTGGTCAGTGAAGTGGAAAGGATAGACAAACTACTTCTATGGAGAGATAACAGAAACACAACCCAGAATCTGGTTGTTCCATATTGACAAATGGTTATGATGTCTGACCTCTAGCTGTATCCCTTCTTTCCTCAGGAAAATCTACTTTGGAAAGTTCTGGAAGCTGGCAGAAAGAGTGTCATACTATAAAGTTACATTCTTCACAGAATTTAGGCTGGAGAATTTGGTTTCAGAAGCTATTCTAATTCTCACTTTAAAGGGTTAAGATACTCATAATGTTCATTTTACAAAATAAGTGAGTGTTCATTTTCCTCATAAGATGTTGTCTCTTAAATCTGCAACAACAATCTGTGTTGTTCTATTTTTAGAAACTTAGGAAAATAATATCAATTGGCATATTTCAACAAATACAATTCTCAAACTGAAAATTGTCTGCACAAATCTGGTGATGAGAGTTGAAGTTCATATGCCAATTAGATGATCTTATTGGCATTAGATTAAAAACAAAGCAAAACCGCATCATAGAATGATCAGATAAACAAATTCTAGTCCTTAAAAAAGGCTAAAATCAGGGCCAGCCACTGATTTCCTAATCTGTACCTCATTTCCCCAAAGGTTTCTGAAAACAAAAGCTGCAGTTGATGGCACTATCAATCAGTAGAAGCTGCACTCAACAAGACACTTGATAAAATTACTTCTGAGAACAAGTTGAGGGTGGAAGCACTAATTACTATTTTTCCCTCATCCTAAAAAAGACAAGTTGGATTCATTAAGGTTACGGAATTGACACTGATTGGAAGCCAAAATGCTTTCAATGCTCATTAGTCATTGTCAGGTCATCCATAGTGACATAGTCTAAGGTCCCAGCTCCATCTCTTAGCCTAGACTATTCCAATCTTAAGAACATTGGTATAAGAATCATCCAAACTGAGGTAGTCCTCAACTTACATCAATTCAGTCAGTGACCGTTCAAAGTTACGGCATTAAAAAATGGGACTCATGACTATTTTTCACAGTTATGGCCTTTGGAGCCTCTCCATGATCATGTGATCAAAATTCAGATGCTTGGCAACTGGTTCATATTTATGACCGTTGCTGTGTCCCAGGGGCATATGATCGCCTTTTGTGACCTTTGTGACAAAGTCAGTGGGGAAGCCAGATTCACTTAACAACTGGGTTACTAACTTATCAACTGCAGTGATTCACTTAACAACTATGTAAAGAAAGGTCATAAAATGGGACGACACTTAACAAATGTTTCACTTCAGAACAGAGATTTTGGACTCAATTGTGGTCATAGGTCGAGAACTATCTGTAGTAGCTTCCGTCCTTGACTCCAAGAACTGCCAAATTGATTCACTTAAATTGTAGATTTCAAAAGAACTATATTAGAGAATAGAGTCCCCTGCAGAACAGAAATTTTAACATAACAAGCACGGATTGTTTTGATCTAACTATTTGACAGCTCAAACTTCCCCTACCTTTTGTACTTTATAAATGATTTTTAATCCTACGCTTTTATGTTTTTTATTATTTATATTTCACATTCATTTGAATATTTCTACAATGCCATACTGGAATAATAATACTTATAATAAATAGATCTAATCTAGTAGTAGAATGCAAGAAGATGTAATTTGTACTCTCCTATTTCTTTGGTGCTCAGTTGGACATCTCATCAGGCTGGCTGTTGTTCACATTTAAATCACTATTACTTGCAAGTCTAATGTGTGTCAAGTACCAGAGGCTTCAGACAAATTCTCCAACCCATCACCTAAAAGATGTAAAAATGCCCTTGCTTTGCATTTATTGTCATGTAAATGAATATAAGATGGCAATGCTGCAAGACTATTCTATTCATCAATTATTTGAGAATATACATGCTGGTGCCAAAAAGGAGCAGATTTTCTACAATCTATAATGTATGTGTATGTGTTTCAGGTATCACACAAGGCTATGCTGAAGAGCTAAACTGTTCTTTATTATTATATAACAGTAACAAATTACTGTAAGGAAGAAGGGAAACATTTATGGAATTATTTGTCTCAGGTGTCAAAATATTTAATACTGTAAAAAATATTGCCAGGTAGAAAAATGTCTTGGTTCAGTTCTCTTTAGGGAGAATGCGATGTCAAGGATCAAGTCCTCTCATGGCAAGGCTCAAACCATGAAGAATCATAACACAACTTCAATAAATCATGTTTAATGCCAGGATTAAAAATGAGGTGCAGAACTTGGAAATCGCAATAGGAATTTCCAGCCCTCGTTTATTACTGAGTTTCATAAATCTCTTTGAACTGCTTGAATCCCTTGCTCTCAGGCATTTGGCAGGCTGGACTGAGCTGTACTTTATGGAGGCTCCTTTTTAAAAAAATCTCCTGGTCCTTTAACATTCCTCCTATCTCTCACGCCAAGGTAGCTAAAGGTAAGGCCCTATCCAATCTTTTTCAGCTGCAGGGAAAGGGTGTGCCCGATTGCAGAAATGGTTACAAGGCAGGATGCTGGCAACGCAACTGACTCCCCAGTCTGTGTATCATGACACACGCACACACCTTCAATCTTTTCTTTATTCTTAATTTTTGCTATTTTTAAACTTCAGCAAAAATTATAAAAGCCCTTGTGCCTTTTTTGAATTAAGAAAATATTGGTGTACATATGTCAGTCTGCTCATTTATCTATCCACCCTTTTTTTAAAAAAACTATGGAGCTCATATTCATCTCTTTTCTAGGGGATAACTAGATCAGTATTCTGCTGTTCTGACCCTTTACACCCTGGACATCATTTTGCCAGCATTCAAAATTATAATCAAACACCTCAGCGCCCTCTGTGTCTCTTTATTCTCCTTTCCCCAGCCCCAAATGCGAGTTTTCTCTGTCAAATATCATCCTGTTTATTTTGGTTCACTCTTCAACACTGCAGACATTTTATATAACCCTCCCTTTCTTTTGTAAAGTGTTAGCTACTCCTAATTTTGTATCACCTGCAGATTTGATCATCTTCTTGATTCCTCCGTTCAAGTTACTAATAAAAATAATCTAAGCCTTGTCTTATTGTTTCATTAAGGAAGATATCATGAGAGACTTTGTTGGATGTTTTGCAAGGTTAAGATATAGTAAGTCCATATTAGAAAGTGAGACCTCAGATTTGCACCCTTTGATTGCCGATACATCTTTACTTTGTGTTAATGAACTGTCTCTTTACTAAATTAATGGAAAGACTGATCAATAGTGTTCCACAGGATCAGCATGTGTTTAAAAATGAAACTAACTGATATTATCTTTGAGTTTATCTTTGTCTTTGTCTCTCTCGTTTTCCTCTCAGAAGTACCCCTGGGGAGGTCCATTGTAACTTCAAACAGTTGCTAAGCAACCAGTCATAAGTTGAGGACAACCTATACTTGTTATTGATCAGCAATTATTCTTGCATGTTTGCAATAGAGCAGAATAAACCAATAACACCAATATATATTTTGATAAAGACCAATAATTACAATAGCCATTATTAAGGATAACCAATTGATACCTTAACTGTCAGGGACTTTTAAAGACTTATTATGGGGCCAAATGTTTCCTTGAATTGGACATGATTCATAAAAAATAATAAAACCAGAGGCTATAGAGGTAGTCCTCAACTTACAACCACAATTGAGCCCACATTTCCATTGCTGAGTAAGGCAGTTGTTAAGCAAGTCATGCCCCATTTTACAATCTTTTTTGCGCCGGTTGTAAAAGTAAATCACTAGAGTTGCTACGTGAATCATGTGATTGTCCAGCAAATCTGACTCCCCCCCCCATTGTCTCTGCTTATCAAGAAGCCAGCTGGGAAGGTTGCAAATCATGATCACATGACTCAACAGTAACGGAACTATCAATAAATAGATGCCAATTGCCAAGCAGCCAAATTTTGATCACGTGACTATGAGAATGCTGCAATGGTCATAAGTATGAGAAACCAGTGATAAATCCCCTTTTTTCAGTTTCATTGTAACTTCAAACGGTCACTAAATGAATGGTTGAAAGCCAAGAATTACCTGTATAAAATTACTGCTCTTTCTTTGATGCTGAAAATCTTCCACCTTCCTCCAGCTATTAGAATACACCATCAAGTATAAAGCAATTCTTTAGTTATTGAAAAAGCAACTGGAATGAGTATTTGGCCAATGCATCAGTCATTTCCTAGAAATGGCTCATCCTCACTGCAACCATCTGAATACCAATCTCTTCCATCCATTATGTAATCATCAATAGTTGCATTGCTAAATTGCCACAATTCTTGCAAATGTATGAGTAATAGAGGGATATAATCCATAGACAGCAGGCTGCATATCACTTCCAGATGTTTCACTGTAAAGCCACCCATAGGTCACCCAGATTCTGCTACTGAAGTCTAGAAATTCACATTTTCCCAGGATCTGTTAACTGTCTTCTTTAGTCTTGTCTTCCCAGCCTTTTCCTTTGCATTTTATTCATAGGACTGCTTTTCCCTCATTACAGTATCTGGCACTACCAGCTCCTTCCTTTCTTCCTCATTCGTTCACTTTTCCTTTCTAAACACCCAGACAGGAAAATCTTACAGCTTGAAACAGTTGGCAATGTTATGTAACAAGTTTGTTTTGTTTCACAGCTTCATTACATTTAATATCACAGTTTATCATTCTGTAGGATATATTATTTTATTGAAGTCATCATGCTATTTGTAAATACTTGTAATCTAGCTTGAGATACTAAAGGTAGACAGTATAGTCATACCTTAGTCCAACTATAAACTATGAGCATCCAAACAGGTGGGGAGTGAGAAAATGAACCCAGCAGTAAAATATTCATTATTCTGCCAAGTTTCATCCTATCTTTTCTGCCTGATTATTTGATTCCAGCTACTGATGAATTTTAGCATACTCTCTGATGACTAGTCTTACACATATAGGAAAATATGTTGGAAAGGTGGAGTTTAATTATGTAAGTTCTGCCTGAAATTGTAAATTCTAGGGGCAAATTTATCACCGCAAAGGTAGCAGGTACAATACATACAGGTAGCCCTTGACTTATGACCACAACTGAGTCCCAAATTTCTATTGCTAAGCAAGACCGTTGTTAAGTAAGCTTTGCTCCATTTTATGACTTTTCTTACTACAGTTGCAAAGTAAATCTCTGTAGTTGTTAAGCTAGTAAGGCAACTATCAAGTGAATCTGGCTTTCCCATTGACTTTGTTTATCAAAAGTTTGCAAAAGGCATATGGGACACTGCAACAGTCACAAATACATGAATTCTGACCGCATGACCATGAGGATGCTGCAGTGGTCGTAAGTGTGAAAAACGGTCTTGAGTGTCTTTTTTCAATGCCATTGTAACTTCAAACGGTCACTGAACAAATGTTTGTAAGTTAAGGACTACCTGTATTTTCTACTTTGGGGTGAAAAGTGATTAATAATTTTCTAAGTTTGCAAAATATCATAAAATATGTGCCTTAGAAAAATATACTAAGTCATTTGGTTATTAGTAGCCAAAATTATTTTTTCAAAAACAGGCAAGCCATATATTTTTTTCAGTTCAATCCTTGATATTAGGAATATTACTACTCTTCCGATTTCTCAAAATAAGTATCTTAGCAACTCCCCAGGCCTGATACCTGATACTTTATACATTTTTTACTCAATTTTGCTTTGGTCATCTGCTATCTCTCCTGAAAAATGGTCCTATAAAATGAATATATATAAGTATATTCAAGATTACAAGTTTCTTTTTTTAGTGAAAAATAGAAATTAGATACAAACAGTTGAAAGGAAAACTAATGAGGATAGTATCATAGGACTCAGAAAGGTACTGTGGAAAATAAGGAAGATGACCTTGAGACAGAGAGATGCAAACTCCATTGTCAAGCTGGCAAGAAATAACACTTGTTCTCAACCATGAATATCCAAATAGCATCTGGAAGTAGACATCTTCCTAATTCACCGAAGTATAAGGGGGAGGAAATACAATACAATCAGACTTGCAATATTCTGTTATTATATCCAGTGTCAAGTATTTAAGCTAGCTGTGGAGCTGCTTTATAGTTCTGGTCTACCTAGTGGGGCTAACAGGTACTTAATACATTTTTTTTCTGTAAAGCCTTGTTATGATTTTCACTGTCCTTGCAATGTGGCCACCAGTATATTCACATACCAATATTTGGATACTTCAAATCTATATATTTAAAAAAGGAACTGCATGTTTGTTCCTGGTAAGTAATCTCGGAAAGTACTGAACGGATTCACTTCAAACTTTCAGGG
>JANHFO010005821.1:28067-38367 GCA_032468095.1 Pareas carinatus | reverse complement strand
GGAAAGGAAAAGAGAAGGATGAAGAGGTAGAGAGAAAGGGGAAGGAAAATAGAAAGGAAATAAGGAAATAGGAAAAGAACAAGAGAAGAGGAAGAGGAAAGAGAAGGGAAGAAAAGAGAAGGGAAGTAGAGAGAAAAAAGGAAAGAGGGAAAGAGAAAGAAAGGGGGAAGAGGAAAGAGGAAGGAAAAATGAAGGAAGGAAAAAAGGAAAAGAAGGAAAGGGAAATTAAAGAATGTAAATACGGAGATAGAAATAAGATTAAACAAGAAATTGTACATAACAGACAGCTAAACATGTCTGATGTATTTAATTGCTATACAACTAAGAAACATACTGTATAAATGACGAAAGTGTATATACTGCTGCAAATATCTATAATAATAATAAAAATAAAACAACAAAATGTGTAAATCAGTCCTTCGGGAGAAGGGCGGTATACAAATCTAAATAAATAAATAAATAAAATAAATAAAGAGAGCGTCATTTCCCGAAAAGCGGAGCACAGCCAAGCCACGGAGCAGCCCAGGCTTACGGATCCCTTTGCAAGACCCGCCGACTCGGGATACGGTTTTCCGGATGCCTTGGCCCTGACGCCGCTCCCGTCTCCTCGGAGTCCCTTCTATTCGCTTCCTCCGCCCGGTGCGCCTTGCAAAAGGCCGCCCGCCGGCTGGCGCTTTCCTAGGGCAGGGGTCCCCCACCTTGGCCAACTTTACGGCTCGTGGACCCCAACTCCCAGAATTCCTCGGCAGCCGCTGGCTGGGGAATCCTGGAGGTTGAGGTCCACGAGTCGTAAAGTCGCCAAGGTTGGAGTCCCCTGCCCTAGAGCGCGGTTCCCTCTTCGGTCGGGCCATCGCCCGTACCGTGACTGGCGGGGAGGGAAAGCGTGCCCGGTCCCTTTAAGAACCTCCGCTCTCCCTCTCACGTGGCCGGTCAGCTGACAGTGACGCTCCCGGGGAAAGAGCTCCCTGTTCCTGAAACCCGGGGAGCTGCAGCGGGTCGCCGAGCGCGTCTGTCCTGCCGCTCAGCCTGAGCCTCTTCGGTCCGGCTGCGGGAGGGCGCTTGGCGGCGCCGGCAGCAGCAGCAGCGCGAGGGGCGAGCCCGCGAATCGTCCGCGCGTCCCCTCGGCCAGGTCGAGCCTGACGCCCGAGGCTAGCCAGCAGCCCGGCGAGGGAGCAGCTCCCGACTTCGGAAGCGCTCGGGGTTGGGTTTGCCATTCCTCCCATCCTGCGGGCGCTGAGACGGCAGGGCTCACCAGCACGGGGGCTCCATGGATCCGCCTTCAGATGTTTGCAGCCTGGCGGTGAAACAGGCTGCTCTGGTCAACCCCTCCTCCCCCGGGACCCAAATCTAGTTACGCCAGTTCATGGATTATCTGTGTTTTCGAGCCCTTTGCTGCAAAGGACCTCCACCTCCACGACCAGAATATGATTTGGTTTGCATAGGTCTCAGTGGCTCTGGCAAGACAAGCCTGTTATCCCAGCTCTGCAGTGAAAATAGAGAAAATATAGTGTCAACTACAGGTTTTAGCATAAAGGCAGTGCCGTTCCAGAATGCAATCTTGAACGTAAAAGAACTTGGAGGAGCTGACAATATCAGGAAATACTGGAGTCGTTACTATCAAGGATCTCAAGGAGTAATATTTGTATTGGACAGTGCTTCTTCAGAAGATGATTTAGAAATTGCTAGGAATGAACTGCATTCTGCGCTGCAGCATCCACAATTATGCACTTTGCCATTTTTAATATTGGCCAATCATCAAGACAAGCCAGCCGCTCGTTCAGTACAAGAGGTATGTTTAGTACTGCAAAAACCTGTGTGTTACTAATTGTTTCAATGCAATAATGGGAAAGTCACGACTGTATGTTTATCTGATGCGTATGTGGAATCTATAATGTTTGGATGACCATAATTCTTAATGAATTAAAAAAAGATACTTTTAGCTGTCCACACCAAAGATTGCCTATGTCAGTGGTGGACACCTCTCTGTGGGCATGTGAGCCATCGACCCAGCATAGATTTCTTTACTAGAAAGCCAGAGAGATGCGGGTCTTCCCTCTTCCTCTCCACACATGCCTGAGGACATTTCTGACATCACTCACCCCTCTGGCCAGCAGCCCAATGGGAGTGGTCCCTACCTCCCCTGTCTGGGGTAAGGCGGGCGGCTCAAATGTGGCATGGAGTCTGTGAAGAAGGTGAGAGAGGAGCTAGGTTGGAGGCGCACATAGCTCACAGCGGGCTGCAAAAGCTGGGGGAGGCTGCTGGGATGGCTGTGGGGTGATCACGGGGGGCCACCAATGGCCATGGAGGCGCGTGTTGCCGTGTTGGCACTTTGCGATAAATAAGTGGATTTTGGGTTGCAGTTTGGGCACTCGGTCTCTAAAAGTTTTGCCATCACTGGCCTATTGTTATTGTTGTTTTTAAAAAAATAATGTGTGGAGTTTCTTTACTTTTATATTGCTGTCTTCTTTTCCAACATCGTTAACATTCTCTCTTTTATATATTTCTAACATTATGTTTATTAATACTTATTTAAAAGTATTATATTTTTGCTGGTTAAAGCTTCCACTCTTAAAAATCTAGCACATATCTGCATTGGTTAGCTCTTACATCAAATGATGTCCATTTCTGGGCACCACTGAGGATTAAAAGCAGTTGGGACAAATTCAGAGAAGGGCAAAGAAAATAATCAGAATAAAAGAAATTATGAAGAAAGTGAAACAGCTGGTTATGGAGGAATATGATTATACATTTCAAATCCTGAAGAGTTGTCAGATAAAAGAAGATCAAGATCGCTCTTTTTTTAATTTCAGAGGCAGGACACCGAATAATGAATTTAAGTTACAGAAAAGTAGCTTGATAGTGGAACTAATTACCCAGAGAGATAAGGGTTTACTCTGAGTTCTATGTGTTCTTGCAGAATCTGGACAGCCATGTGACTGGGGAGATTTTATTTGGATTCTTAGAATGAGCAAGGAGTTGGTCTCAATGACCAAAATTACCCAATCCAACTTTATGATTCTGTGAAATTTCCTACCATTGAGGAAGTTAGTTGAAATTAAGCTTATTTTTTAAAAAATGGGATGTTTTATTTTCTAAATAATAAATTTAGAAAATAAATTCGGGGTTTTAAGTATCTTGGTTAAAAATGTGACATTTTTGGATCAAAATTTCCAAACGTGTGTGGCTTTATATCCCTCAAGTATTTCCTTTTTAGTGATCAAGATTATTGAGATATGACATACCTGACATATACCATTTCTTTAAATGTAGTCTCCCAGATGCAAAAATTTGACATTCAGTATGCGACTAAAAATAATGCAGTTATAGATATTAAATGCAGTTTAAAGTAAATTTCAATTTGCTCTTACATTGACTTAACAATCTATACATTTGATTATAGCCAATATTCACTTCTTGAAAATTCAAACTTCAGTAAACCTGACATGGAATTTTTAATGATATTATTTTGTATTAAAAGTTGCCAATCACTAACATTCCAGTGTAGGACTCGGAAAAATCTGTTTGAATCTATTGAGAATTTCTATAAATCACTGTTGAATATACTGAACTAGATGTACAAATGTACAAAGTGTACAAATATAACAACTAGACAAACGTGGCAGCTTTTTTAATGTCCTATTCATGTCATAGGACATTAAAAAAATTAAACCATAGGCTGATTTTACAGCAGGATTGAAAATGATTCTTCTATAAGAGGTAAAGAAGTATCTTTAATTAAGTACACAGATCATGTGAAGATATGTATTAATTACTAATTAGTTCTAATATTCTCTGTGATGAATGCACAAAGCAAATGATGCACAGAAAATAACCCTTTTATTGAAACGGTGCTCTATTATTCTCTGAGCAGATTTTGGCCTTATTAGTCACATTTCAGGGTGGGTTTTTTCATGGTATGAAAAGCAAAAAGTGAAACAAAATTTTGGATTAAAAAGAGTGAAAACTTCTGTATCTGTCTTCAGATGTGCTTCTGATTCTTTGTCTTTCCCCCTGGTAACAGCAACTCTGAACGTGTTTTTCTGAAAACCAGGGAGCAACTTGTTTGAGTGGCAAACAATGCACTGAGAGACCATGTCTTAGCGTGCAGCCGAATGTATTTCTTTGGTAGTGCTGATACTAGTATTCAGGCAGATTCACGTTGGATGAAGTCATTCTTATCTTGCTGCTAGGAGATATAGTACTTTAAAATTCAGCCTTATCTGTTACTTTTATATAGGCACAATAGTAAGTAGTTACTTCTCATCAATGGATTCAAGGTTTAGTGTTGGCATAGTAGTGATCTATTTCAGAAATAATGATTGCAGAAGCGTTTTCTGTCTGACAGACTGTATAAATGTTGAGTAATAGTTACATAATTTTTTTTTGCCTCAAATGCTGTAAGAGCCAAGAAGATTCTACAACAGATGTTTGTGATGGTGACTTGTGGGAGTTATAGGCAGGATTTCCAAACTGTGTGAGGCACTGTTAAAATTGTATGGTGTAAATTATTTATCCAAGCCATCAGCAAAATAACCACATTAACTATTAGAAACTTGTGCAAAATTGTGATACTGCTTGCTTATATGAAAAAATTGTCTGATTTCCTTTTCAGTCATACTAGTTTTACAGTGTACTTAAGAATAAGCTTATAATTACTTTATTCAGTTGTTTCCATTTATCTTTTTAAAATCTGACATTTTTTATTGTAACAAAAGAAGCGAACATTTTGGAAATACATTGATTTGCATTATAGACATTCACAAGAGAAAAGCTTCGTTTGGGAAGAAATGTAACATATTTCATTATTAAATAAACTGATTCAGACATCAGAGAAATAAAGATTCAAGAAATATGAAATATTATTTTCTATACGTGCTTATCAAATATCATCCAAATCAAGAAATCACTCGGTAACCAGTAAAATATATATGTTTAAAATTTCTGGAATTATTGCAATTATCTCCTTGCAATTAGATAGTCTGCTTCAATGTTAAATTAGACTTTAGAAATATGCTTCTGAAAAATTATCTTCTTGTTTTAGTGTTCCCATTTGTCTCTACACAAGTTTTTCATATGTGGATAGCTTTTGTCAACACAATGCCCTGTTGTTCATTTGTGTATATTGTATCATTTCTTTAGTACATTAAATTCCGAATTCTCAGTTCTGATATATTAGGGAAGAAGCTGGATTTTTAGCATAGATTGGGAAGTCCCCTTCTTATGGGTGGCTTAGGAGCAATGACTTTTTGAATCAAATCAATTTGGCTTTGGTTTATTAATTTGGGGAAAAAATCTTTTCAGCCTTAGAGCCAAGACCTTAGCTGTTTTCTTGGCATCCAAATAGATGGCTGTATGATGAGCAAAGTGTAGGCTTTTTCCCAGTTAATTAAGCATTCCATTTTCTGCTAATTACTATAATGCAGACTTTGTTTTGAATGGCATCCAAGAACCTTTGTCTGAATGGTTCTATAATGCTGTCTAGGAAACTCTTATAGATACCCATTGAAAATGTACTCCATTGAAAATCCATCTGGGTTGTGTGCTCCCCCCTTTTAATTGCCTGTTCAGAAGGGTTTTTTTCCTTGTCAGTTCACAGATTTGTGTATGTCGGAAACTTGTCCATTCTGGGGAGCTTGATGTTTATCTAGGTATTCATTCTCCCATCAGTATTAAGTTTGCATTTAATCATATTTTTGTTTGGTGGTTTTGATTTTTTTTTAAATTTTTCTTCTTTTGGATCTACAGAGACCTGTTGCTCATGATTCGCTGGGATATTCCTCTGTTTGTTAATTATTTGCCTTTTTGGTTATTCATTATATAAATTTTGAGATATTGATAGCATGTTGTAGTTAAAAATGTAAATTATTTCTGTTTTACTGTCCTATTAATTGATTAAGTATAACTGATGTTGTGAAAATCATAATCATCCTAATAAGCTATATAGAACTAGGTTGGTTAAGATTATCTGGACTGGAACCCATCACTGTTGCAAGGTTTTGAATTTCCTTGGCCAAGGTAGCAATTCGTCTTTTTAAATGCATCTTATCCAGCCCTAATCATATGCAGTTTCTACCCTCTTTATTATTATTCCTTGATTGATCTATTTACTGAGTCATGGCAGGCTCATGTAAATCAACAGACCACTGATCTAAATAAGCCATTGAGCTTCTATTATAGATATTAGTATCCAGTATGCATTTTGGGCTAGACTACCTTAGATGCTAATGACTTTGTGTGACTATCTATATTCTGTATAGTATTAATGAAGCTGTCACCTTGAGAATGAATAAGGGGTTGTTTTAAAAACAAAGTAAATGCCAGTTGTCATTTGTCACATAATGAAGTTTTTTTAAGACTTTGGATGCATTCAGAAGTGGACATTCTGAATATATTCAGTATTATTTCCTCTGAGAAATAATTCTTCTGAGATTAAACCAAGAGTGATATAAGTTGAACATTTCCCCCCTGCTTATATTCATTTGGATTGCATCGCCCTTGAAAGGTTGGCATGTTCTATTTGATAGAATAGAGTCGCCCAATAAAATCTGATCTATAGTAGGAATGAGCAGTCGATTAGAAGCAATTTGGAAAAGGTGCCTCCTAGGGTGTGAGACCATCTGCTTGTCTACAGCTGCCCCACAATCCTGGGAAAAACCACAGCTTCTTTAGAGTTGCAGACAGGTGCAGGTGCTCCAAAGACTTTTGTAGAATCTAGTATGCAGCATGTTATATTCTGGCCTGTTCATTTGAACAGCTTAAAGAAGTCGAGGTGATGGGAAGTTTACATTAAGCTGCTGTTAAAACAATTATTTTAGAATACTCAAAAATACCTCAGTTGTTTGTAGATGAGACTTGCAACAGTACATGCATCTTCTGAGAAGCACATGACTAAAAGAGACAGAGGGATCTGAGGAAAAAGGATGTGATGGAGGTGGTGTCTGAGTTAAAATATAGCAGAGGAAAACTATGGAATTGAAAAAAAACAATAAAATGGGTGAACAGCATGGTGACATTAACAGTTTTGAGAAAACATCACTGGACATAAATTGATAGAATAGATTTAATCTCATGAGTCTAAGAAAAAGTAAAGGCAAGATTTGTGGAAATGTTAATAGGGATATGTAGCTCGATAAATGATACCAGTAAAAGTGGATTTATGTTTTTCTAAACATAGAGTGAGAGCCAATTTGATGTAAATGGTTAAGGTACCAGGTTATAAACCAGGAGATTGTAAATTCTGGTCCTACTTGAGGTACAAAGTCAGCTGTCAGCCCTAGGATGAAGGCAATGGCAAACCTCTTCTGAAAATCTTATCAAGAAAATGGAATGAACTGGTAAGAGCCAACACTGATTTGAAGACCAAAAACAGTAAAAGTCCATGGAATACAAGAAGATAAATGTATATGAATAGGAATTAGAGATTTTAGGGGCTGCTTCAGGTTTAATTGATATTTGGAATCTTTATTGATATTAAGACTATAAATCAAAGCATATTAATAGGATCCTAGTAATTGTTGTTTCACATAAAGATACATGTAAGGAGGATATGAAATGATATTGGCATTTACATAGAACATCAAATGCTCAAACACTTTCACAGATATAAGAATTAATGAAATGGTATATTTGTATTTATTATTGGAAAATAAGCTATACCATAATACCAACTTGTGTGCTTATTGGACATAGTAAGTTATAATGCGGCTAATTAAAGCATGTTGAGAAATGATGTGAATTCACAATAATTAAACAGTCGTTAAGAAATTGAAGAAAAGTAGATGATTTAGCAAACCCATCAGGCGATTTCCTTATTAATTAATTAATTTAAAATTTCTGGAGCCCATCTCCCTTACAATGTGATTCTGGGTTTTCCTTGTTGTGCAGACATGGTAACAATCGACAATGAGGCCATCAGAAGAACAAGAAACAGAACTTTGTATCTCCATCCATACCCAAAGCAATAAAAGAGAGTAAAGAAGCAGCAGCAGACATGTTAATTTCTTTTTTCTAGAAACTGACCAAAGGATTTTATTTCAAGAAACAGACAAATCTGACTATCTGAAAACAAAACAGCATTTATATTATCTTTGTGTATCTTTATGTTTAAGCAACCTTATGTTCTCTACGGTGGCTGGCAAACAATTATCATTGTTTACCAGCCACCATAAAGAACTAACATCCAATGACTTTTTTTGCAAAATGTTGTATTTCATTACTATAGGGTACTTTTTACTTTCAAAATTGACAATTATAAAATGTAAAAGGATAAACTGCCAACAAGAGATTAGTGCTGTCTTAACTGTGGCCACTTTCCTAGTGTGAATATAACCAGGAGCTTGGTAAAGTTATCCAGTTTCTTCATGACACAAGGACCTATGGGATATATGCATATGGCAAGTAGGGTCATGAATTTAAGAAACTGTAGAGTTTGATTGTCTATTTGACAATGTTGATTAACAAGTAAAAAAGCTTGATTATTTTTTGTTACTGTTTTTAAAAAGTGTGACTTATCGTGAGGTGATCAACAACTCCAGAATCCTCTTATTTTGGTTTCTTGAATACCCTTTGACCTTCATTGAAAAGAACAGAATCAGCATGGACTCTTGAAATTTTGAGGGGGAGAATGCCCAATGATTATAATATAAACCTAAAATAAATGTAACAGAGTTAAAAACAATGGAAAAACACCTCCCAAATCCATCTAAATATTTGAGACATCCATTCAAAATATCCATCTATATCCAGGAGGAGGAGAGGGGAAGGAGAAGTAGTAGAAGAAGGAATAGGCTTAGCTACTAAGATCTTAGCTACTAAAAATTGACTATTCTGCATGGAATTCATCTTGTGACATTTGAATCTGAATTATTCTGCTTTACATTTCAACCCATTACATTTTGACTGTAGACCAAAAAGAACTACAGAATGCATTTGATAATCTAGCTTTGATAACCTTGTTTCAGTTTTGATGCTGAACTTGGTCAGCTATGTAGAAAACTGAAAAACTTTTATTTCCTGAGATTGTTTTTTTCTTAAAATGTTTTAAATCAAAAACAGGGCATTTAAAAATAATAATAATGAAAAAGTAGCACAATAACAGTTCTGTATCCTGAATATTTGCTAGAGTCACCTCAAGATCCTCCATGACATTGGCTTATCTAGGAAATGTGCATGAATGCAGCTGTGCAAATTCGGCATTGTTAAAGAATATATATTTGACCTGCAATTTTAGAGAGTACAATGTGCACATGTACTTTAACTAATTCATTCTGGAACGGGGAGGTCCAACAACAAAATGAAATATTGCAGGGTTCTGTTCAAATTTGTAAGGCTGCCATCCTATGTTTTTAGAAATCCAGAACAATAGAAGTACACACTGTTGCTACTTATTTTGGCTTCATTAAACATTTACATGGTGCGTCCCAGTATAAAAATAATTTACTATATTCTGCTTACTTTTAAAAAAAAACCTAAAAGACGAGCATGTGTTTACTTCCATATTTTAATCTACAAAAAAACCCCTCTCAAACTGTATTAATCGGTAAGTGCTACTGTCAAGTGGGCAGTATTGAATTTTGAATTAAACATAATGCTGGGGGCAATGTCTGTCCCATTATTTCTGAAATGTAGTCTGTCTGGTGTATAATGGCACTTTGTTAGAGGAATAACAAATCACTCTTCTCTCTCAGTGATTCAGTGACAGACAAACATATACCCTCTGAGAAATGTGATGTACTTCCTATCTGCCATCTGGGAACAGTCTTCGTAGGACTGCAACGTAGTGATGCATATAATTAAATTCTTGAAATGTTTTTGCCAATACTGTATTGAATACTACTTCATCATTAAATTGGAGATTATTTTATTTTGTACATAGTTGTAATGTTTAGAAAATCTTGGGCAACATGTGACCCTTTGCCTAATTTCAAAAGCTCTGTGCAAGAGATTTCTGAGATGGCAAGACTGAACTTCTTACTGTGTGCAGAGGAATAGAGACGAAAATGCTGTCAGAAAAGGGAAAAAAGCCAAAGAGTTAGAAAAAGATTATAGGTTATCTTAACCACTACAGGTAATGTGGCCTTTCATTGACTAAAGCTATAGGAGGACCCTCATCTGGAAAAACAAATCTGTTCCTGATAATATTTTTTATGCAGAGAAAATGGATCAGAAACAAGACTTGGAATCTAGGCAAGCACATGATAAATCAGCAATATAATATTTAATAATAGAAATATTTCCGATCTTCGTACCTTCCGACGTCTTTTGAAGACCCACCTGTTCGTGGAGGCCGGGCTGGCCTAAG
>JANHFO010005819.1:39524-61300 GCA_032468095.1 Pareas carinatus | reverse complement strand
ATAATTCTGGGAGTGGAAGTCCACCCACCTTAAAGTTGTCAAGATTGGGAAACCCTGATGTAATTGCAATGACAGATATGATACGGAATAGAAGCAGAAAGATAAAAGGAGAGAGAACAAACAACTTCTCAGCAACTTGACAAAAAAAGGAAACAACAATTGTATAAATGTTTGTAGTATAAAGGTTGAGCAACAACTGTATACATGTCTGTAATGTAAATGTTGCTTTTAAAGTTGTAAGTAATAGTTTGTTTTTAATTTAAAAAATTGATCAGTGGAAAAATGTTTCATTTTTTAAAATGTGTTGTGTAAGAACTACCAATAGCTTTTGACAAGGAGAAAAATGGACATTGTCAGTGTTGCTACGATCAATAGGGCAAGGCAAGACTCTGAGTCGCCTCAAATGGCGAGATGGGCAGCAAATACGTTTATTAATAAATGCATTTAAAAAATAAAAAGGTAACGTAAAGCCCTTTTGTCTAGTCTTGCACAGTTGTAAGATCTCCACATACAGTGGGTTTTTTTAAACACACTACGATTGTAACCCTCCTGTGCATTCTGCATCTTTGTAACCAAACTATCTTCCTCAGCTTCCCTTCCCTCCTCATTATAAATTTACATTTTCACTTTCAGTTGTACATTAGTCCAGCCACTCTGTGCCTCTGATGATGTGATCTGCAGACATTATGAAAGTTGAGGTCACCCTGGATGGAGACAGTGAGTAGACACAAATGTTTTTTTTTTAAAAAACCCTTGGGATGAATTTCTTTTGTGTAAGAAAAACTTGGTTGATCAGTCTGAAAGCTGGTGCTGAGCAATTGGGGTATCTGAAGTTGCCTCTGACCCCCTCTTGGTTCTTCTGGGCTCTGTACCCACCCCCCTGATTTTATTCCTTCTTTTAAAAGATTGAGAATTTCACAAGTTATTCAATTAATGAAAACTTCTGTTTTTGTTTCCACTAATGCTTCTGAAGAAACAAAAATAAGGGGCAGCTGTAACTGAAGCCAGCATAGCTTTGTTAAAAGCAGATCGTGCCAGACAAATCTTATTGCCTTTTTAGATAAAGTAACTAAATCAGTTAATCAGTGAAGTGCTGTGAAGATAGTATACTTGGACTTCAGCAAGACATTTGATAAAGTTGACCACCACATACCTCTTGGTAAGAGAGTGGGATAGCGTGAAGTGGGATACCTAAAAGTTCAGTCTTGGGCCCAATAATGTTCAACATCTTCAGCTAATACTTTAGAAGATAGGCTCAAAATCCAGCAAGTCTTGATCATTGGGCCAACAAAATGCAGTTCAGTGGTGAGAAAAGTAAGGTCTTTCACTTAGGCAAGAGAAACCAAATGCATAGGTATAGTCTAAAAAGTACCTGGCTCAACAGTAGTAACTCAGAAAGATCTAGGGTTCCTAGTGGGCATGTATGAGCCAGTAGTGTGCTGCAGCTGCCAAAAAAGCCAATGAATTCCTAAGCTGAATCAAGAGATGGATAGTGTCAATGTAGAACTCAGAGAGCTATCCAGGTGGCTGAGCGGGCTGAAGCAAGGTTATTCATGGTTTACTGATAGTGGTACTCTGCATCGGTGAGTTGTCATGGCAGTGCTTCCACAGGCCTGTCTCATTATCTGTGCTAGCTTAAAGTTCTCAAAACATTATTTTACTGTTTTGGCTTACACATGGCTTTCTCAGGCTTATTATTTCACTGAAGTGTGTAGAACACTACCTTTCAGAAGATAAGCTTTGAGGAAGCCTTGGGCCCCTGAATAGAGGAATTGGAAGATGAATTCATGAGGAGATGACCTAAGTCTTAGCCAATAGAAGCACTGTTACTGTCTTTGCCTTTTTTCTATGAAGCCTGTAATTTTCTAAATAAACACTCTGAAAGAGAGTCAGACATCGCTTGAACATCCTAGTGAATGGACCCTGATTCTTTCAGTCAAGACAACAAGAAGTGATAGTCACACTTTATACTGTGCTGGTGAGATCACTGGTGAGACCTTAGAATCCAGTTCTGGTCACCATGATAGAAAAAAGATGTTGAGATCCTGGAAAATGCAGAGAGCAGCAACAAAGATGCTAAAAGGGTCTGAGAGTTAAATCATATGGTAACTAGTTGATGGAGCTAGGTGAGCCTAGGGCCCTAGGCCAGTGATGACTAACATTTTAGGCACCAGGTGCCCAGAAATCGTGTCCCTCCTGGTTGGTACTGGCTTCCCTGAGGTTACATGAGACTGACTCCGGGAATTGTTAACGCTTCTTTGAGTGAAGGGTTCTTGCCTGCCGCCTTAAAGGAGGCGGTGGTAAGGCCCCTCCTCAAGAAGCCCTCTCTGGATCTGGCTGTTTTAGCCAACTATTGTCCAGTCTCCAACCTTCGCTTCCTGGTGAAGGTTATTGAGAGTGTGGTTGCATATCAGCTACCGCAGCACCTGGAGGAAACTGTCTATCTGGATCCACTCCAGTCCAGCTTCAGACCTGGGTACAGTACGGAAACGGCATTGGTCGCATTGGTCGATGATCTCTGGAGGGCTCGGGATAGGGGATGTTCCTCTATCCTGGTCCTGTTAGATCTCTCAGCAGCTTTTGATACCATCGACCATGGTATCTTGCTGCGCCGATTGGAGGGGCTGGGAGTGGGAGGCACCGTGTTGTGGTGGTTCTCTTCCTACCTCTCCAATCGGTCGCAGATGGTGTTGCCGGGGGGGCAGAGGTCGACCCCAAGGCGGCTCCAGTGTGGAGTGCCACAGGGGTCGGTCCTCTCGCCCCTCTTGTTCAACATCTATATGAAGCCGCTGCGGGAGATCATCCATGGTTTGGGGGTGGAGTTCCATCAGTACACTGATGATACTCAGCTGTACATCTCCACCCAGGCCACTTCAATGATGCCGTGGAAGTGGTGTCCCAGTGTCTTGAGGCCATGTAAATCTAGATGGGGAAAAATAGGCTCAGGCTAAACTCTTCCAAGACCGAGTTGCTGTGGTTTCTGGCATCCCGATGTAGCCAGTTGGTTCCATCACTGGCTATTGGGGCGATACACTGGCCCCCACGAAAAGGGCTTGCAACTTAGGCATCCTCCTGGATACACAGAACATATGATGGCCGTAGCCAGGGGGACTTTTTATCAGGCCCACCTGATCTGCCAGTTGCGTCCTTTTTTAGATTGGAGCTCCCTACACAGTTACTCAAGCCTCACAGTCACTCAAGCCCTCATCATTTCCCACCTGGACTACTGTAATGCTCTCTACATGGGGCTCCCCTTGGTTTGTACCCGGAGACTTCAACTGGACCAGAATGCAGCTGCACGGGGGGATTATGGGGGTGAGAAGTCCGGTAGTCTTCTGGGTGCACTTCAAGGTATTGGTTATTTTCTTCAAAGCGCTCCATGGCTTAGGACCTAGATATTTACAGGAACGCCAATTACCACCCATTACTTCCCAACGTCCAGTGCGCTACCACAGAGAGGGCTTCATCCGAGTGCTGTCGGCCAAACAATGTCAGCTGACGACACCCAGAGGGAAAGCCTTCTCTGTGGCTGCTCCTACCATGTGGAACGAACTCTCCCAGGAGATACGCACGATTCCTGACCTCTGTGCATTTCGCCAGGCCCTCAAAATCTATTTATTTGTTCAGGCCGGGCTATCCTAGTTTCCCATCTTCCCCACATTGGGATTTGTCTTTTATTAATTATATTTCTTGGGATTTAGATTTAAAAATTTCAAAGTTTCTTAAATTATTATTGGCCTTATAAAATATTTTATTTTATTCTGGTTTTAGTTTTTGTATTTATGTATTTTAATTGGCTGTTCACCGTCCTGAATCCTTCAGGAGGAGGGCGGTATATAAATTCAATAAAATAAATTCAATAAAATTAAATTAAAGTAACAACCAGCATATATCTTCAAAACAAGGGATAATCTAGCTGATGAAGAAAGCTGCATGAAAGAGAATTTCATTTCAAGGATTTTTTTAAAATTGGGGGTCATAACTGGAATTTGTGGCTCCTACTCTATGAAATAAGAACTTCTACAAATGATCTCAGTGAGCATGCTAATATCCCAAACCAATTGAATCCAGAAAGTGATTATGCTATGGATAATATAATCTATCCCAGAATTTTTGGGGAAAGCAAAACATCTTCACTTCATCTGAACCAATGATTATAGTACCTTTATTATTCTTTTCGAAAGTATATGGTATCTAAATTATCTTATTAATTAAATAATAATAAACATCAGAAAAAGGTTAAATAGAAGTGGAAGCAAGTGGGGTCCTTGGTGCTCTGTGAATTTAAGTTTTTTTTTCTTGGAGACATTTCATTGCCCAACTAGGTAACATAATCAGTGCTAGTGATCAGTGAGATGTTACCTAGTTTGTCTAAGGAAATGTCTGCAAGAAATCTACCAAGCTCAGAGAGCACCAAAGACCCCACAGTTCAAGCTTGGACTGCACATATTCTCTTCTAATGGAAGCAAGTCTTGGAAGAAAAATTTGAAGGAAAAAATGGGGGTGTATGTGTGAAGAAGGAAGAGGAATTCCAAATCAAAAACGAAGCAGGTGGGAGTTACGGTTTCAACAGATTTGGAGGCTCTTGGCTGCCAAAATCTGCTACAGTACACATCACAGATTTTTCAAAATATTTTAACAAGATTTATTGAAATAGATTTTTAAAGTATTAAAAAATAAAAAACACAATTTGTTTAACTAAAAAAGTATCTTAAAAAACAACAGCCACACATTTACCCATAACTTCCTCTCTAGTTGAATGCTGATTATTATGATACAACAATTTTGGTTTCCTACCCCTGGCGAAAGAGGACACGTTTTTTATTGCTAAATCTACTTACAAATTGCTATCCTGTCATTGGTAAACTACATTAATAATAAAGTAGTTACCAGAAAAAAAACACAATAATAAACATATTATATAAAAGTGTGAAAGTAATAAGAATTGTGAACAATAATAAGAGAAAGACAAAAACAAATCACAGATTTCTTTTTTTAAAGAAACATCATCATGGAAAAGGAATTGTGTTGCATAGGTAGGGTGTTTTGTCCAGCCCACTGCCAATCTTTTGGCATGAATTTAGCAGGAACTGAAGCTCCTTCTATGGCCTCTGAGTTTTGATGACATGTCAAACATTTACATGTATTTTCGGCATGAAGCTCTTTTCTCTTCTTGGCACAAACACACAATGTTATGCATGACTCTATATTTAATTTCAGCAGTTTAAAAGCTTCTAGTTAAAAATGGTCCCTCTGCAAGTATGGAGAATTAAAAAAACAAAAACAGAGTTTCAAAATAATTGAGAGCCCCCCTCTCTCTCTCCCCCCCCCTCTTTAACCACAGCAGGATAGTTGCATTCTATTTCATTATGAAAATGTATTGTTTACCGATAAATGACTACGTCTGGTTTTAAAGGTCTGAGAACCAGCAGTGACTGCCGACTGCTCAAGAATCAGCCAATCCATCTGCCTTCATGGTTTGGAAGAAAGCAACAAGATGAATCAGTTCCTGTTAGGAGTTTTCGGGGCCCACTGTCAGTTCAGTTACCTTTTGCTTCTGTTGTCCCTGTTTTCCATTTAACAAAAACACCAGGCATTTCCAAATGAGCACCTCTCACAGCATGGAACTACAGGCGTTGGAGAAGGAAAAGGAAAATTAATGTGACAGATGGATTTAGAATCACACTATGTCTGATTTGAGCTTGGGTAGTTAGTTGGACTAAAACGGCTTTAAGTAAGTAATGAAATGGCTGTGGAAGTTGATTAAATTAGCAGCGCTGATTGCTGTCACTCAGTCAGGCATGACGAATATGGCATTTGTTGCATGCTGTTAATCAGGCTGCAAAGGGACTTTGAGAAAACCAAACAATAGCTTAGAAAAAAAATCATGATGCCCATACTATTAAAAATGGGTGTATATTATCTTGACAAATGACTTAGATCAGAGGTCCCCAACCCCTGGTTCGTAGACCGGCACCGGTACACAGCATGCCAGCAACCGGGCCACACAAACAAGCCAAGCTTTATTCATGGATGCAGGCAGTATAAGGGGATCAGGACCAGGATAAAAAAAAGTCTGATAGATCCCCTGGCACAAGGCAACAAAGAAATGAAGAACATATTAGCCTAATATGCAATCCAGCCCAGGTTCAAATCCCATCAAGGGTCTGCCTCGCTGATGAAAGCGAATAAGTTAAAAATGACCATCCAAGACTTCCTTTCTTTCTTTGTCAGCTTGTAAAACTTCTTTGCTGTCTACAATAAAATATAAACAAGATGGTACCACATTAACCACATTATATTAAATATTGGACCTATGGTCAAAATTGCAACACCATGCTATGTTGTCTTCTTTTCTCCTTCATCATTTTAGAACAGTTCATTCTATCAGTTGTTAAACACTGCCTCCATGCTCTATTCACCGGCAGGTAGGCTGGGATGAACTTAACCATAGAGAACAAAGGACCTACGATAAGGATAAGGTGACAAAAGGACATGAAATCATTTGATGTTATGGTGGGGAGAGGACAAGGAAACTCATTTTTCATTCCTTACAATGTAATCAAGGAATACATCTCAACATCATCAATTTCTACATTCAAAACAAAAGCCGAAACATGGAGATGAGATTGTGAGGCATTGTTGTACTAATGATCCAGAAGCTTGCTATAATATAATTGTGTTGTACTTTGATTTAGGGCGAAAAATGATTCTTTTCAAATGGTGTTACTTTTTTAGTTCTGATTAATGTAGTTTTAAGATGAAAATGCATAACATCAATGAGGCATAAATTACATTTAAAGATAAGAAAACTGTACTTTAGCAAAAGTTGCTGAAAGACATTATAGAAGAAAATGAGAATGTCTGTCTACTGTTATGACTTATACTAATATATGAGGTATAAATTATAAACGTGCATAAAAATTGGAGATCTGCATCAGATCTAGGGAATTGAAAGCAAAATTTCTCCAAAGCAGAACCAATTCCAACTCATTCATTCATGCAGTTCAGGATCAACATTGAATTGTTGAAATTTCTTGCCAACAAATAACTAGAATAAAAAGGAAAGAGAATTGAGTAAGTTCCTCCACTAAAATATAGTTAGCTTTCTTTTCACCATTTTCTTTCTTGAAAGTTGATCATTTCTAAAGATACCACTACCTCTGTATTATATATCATTTCATCAAATTCTACCTCCTCTCTAATTCACACACAGAGACACAAATATGAAGAATATGCATGTTCTTTTAGCAAAATCCACAAAGTGGACAAACTGTTTTTGAAAGAAAAGAAGTGTGGGAAGCACCCGCCTCCCCAGGATAAAATATTTTTATTCTTAATATTAAAAGAGGCAGCATGGAATATTTCCCCTGAAGGACAGGAGAGAGATTTTGAGAGCAAAAAACACACATACCCAGTCTTCCTGCTACAGGAAATCTCTTTAGATATGGAGATCTTAACCCATTTAGAAGAAGTTGGCCACACTCTATTCATAGGCAAAGGACAGTGAGGAACTCCAAATAAACAACACCATAGGTAAGATTACACCTAGGATTGGGTTTTCCCCTCTGCCTGCAGAGACAGCCATGACTCCTACAGGATCCTCACAGGGTTTTAGCAACAGCCCATCAACACAGCTTCAAAGGAGAATAGCTATTGCTAATCAGGTTAAATAGTATGAGTCAGGAGGTCAAACAAACAAAATCAGAAAATAGTAGTGTTAAAAATCTGCATTTCTCCAACTCATCCTGCAGGCAGGACAAGACTCTTAAGACACAAATAGAACCAACCCTTGACTCTTAGAGTAGGGTTGCACAACACAGCTCCAGATTTGAAAATCAATAACACAAAACCATACAAAAGGACCATCTACTCTTCCACAAGGTATGAGCTCATGCTGAACTGAATACTGTGTCGCTGCTTCTGAATTTCAACAAAATACCTTCTTTCCAAGCTACTGGCTTCATTTCAATCCTTAAAGGGAACCGGTATACCAGGGCTGAAAGTGGAACAGTCAAACAGAGCTAAAAGCATCCTGGTCTACGCGGCTGGGAACCTGAACCCAAAGAAACTTCTATAGGAAGGAAGGAAGGAAGGAAGGAAGGAAGGAAGGAAGGAAGGAAGGAAGGAAGGAAGGAAGGAAGGAAGGAAGGAAGGGTCTTATTCACATACTGTAATCTTTAACTGTTATTCTCACCAATCTGCCAAGAAATAAAACATAATCAAAATATTTTTAAATTAACAATTCTAAAACTAAGTGCAGCCATGTCACAATTATCTGAAGTCTGATATACTTCTCAAGAGATTATTACATTCTCAAATGTGCCAAACAAATGTATTTTGTTTGTTGATTTATTTTTTGTGAATGGTCTTAGACCATATGAGAGAAAAAGGTCAAGGAGTCAAATAGTGCCAATATGAATGTGGGACATGAATGATATTATTAAAAGATCTGTATTTGTAAAAAAAGGATAAGAGATGTGATATTTTTGAATCTATTGTTTTGAATAGCCAATGGTTATCAACTAAGGAAGTAGAGATTCAGAGCCAGCTAGGCTGTTTTCTCCGTTGCCAAATCAGATTCCATACTTGATTTCAAAACTTTTGTACAATGAAAACTTGTTCTTAACCTGGGGACTTCCTGTACTTTTTAAGGATGTTCTAATTTTTCTTTTACTCTTTTTCTTTTTTTTAAAATCCTGGATTGTATATTTTTGTGTCTTATGTTTTTGGATTATTTTCATCTTGGCTAACTGCTATTAATGAAGAAATGAAACAATATAGAATATTCTTTATTGGTCAAGTCTGCTTGGACACACAAGGAATTTGCCTCCAATGCATAGGATGGATAATAGTTCAACATGATTACATGAATGTGTCACCAATGATAATTCTAATGAGCTGTCTCACAAATAAAGACTGCCAGGCTTCTATAGAATTTATTCTCAAGGCAAGTTGGTTGTAGGACTGCGAGTGATCTTGATTCAAAGGAAAAAAGTTGATTTGGAGTGTGCAGGAGGCACTCCCGGGCCATCTCTAGGTGAATGTTTAAAGAAGCTGCATCCTTTCCTAGGTTAATACAGGTTATTCAATTAATTAAATGATTAAACTAATTTCTTGGGTAAGGCCATCCATTTCAAATGATGTGACTCTGGGTGGCGCGCAACAAAATAAACTGTAACAAACCAGCATTAGAAGAGAGCAACCCAGTAGATAAAATATAAAAATGCAAAATGGTGACCAAACTGGATAATTGAGCAACCAAAGGGTACCTCATTCAACTGAAATCAAACATCTGTGGGAAAAGTCAAGTCCTAACAGCTTTTAAACCAGCTACCTTCCATGAATGCAGTGTGACTGTAAAAAACAAAAAATTCCCTTAAGGCAGAGGTTTCCAATCCTTTTCAAGCTGCAGACCCCAATATGTCATTGCGACATAGCGGACCCTATTCCCACAAATTCAACTAATTATTAATTAATAATTCATGTATATTGATTTTTCCAAAATGTTCTTGACCTGTCTGCAGACCACTTGGCAACTGGTCACAGACCCTAAGGATTTCACGGACCCCAGGTTGAAAACCGCTGCCTTAAGAAATGGGTAGTAAGTACTACATGTGCATTCATGAACGTTCTGGATTGCATGTTCCTGTTTGAATTGCTGTAGAGCCTTCTAACTCAGCTTTTCCACTCTGAAATCTTTAAGTCTTACTATCCCTGGCTAGGAGTGTCGGGACCAGACTTGTACAATGACTGGACTTAGGGGACAACATATGTGATAAGCAGGAGACTAAAAATGATTGCTTCGGCTTAATATGACATACTCTGTACCTCAGCAAGTCCTCAATCTGCCCTCAGGGCTCTCAAGGATTGGCACTGTATCTTGTTTTGAAGGCCTATGTTGAAATGATTACTGGAATTAAGCAGATTTTGGTTCTGGCAGTGCTTTGTCAATAGATATCATGGATGTTCTTTTCAGTTAGAAAAGAAAATGATGGGAGAAAAACAGTTCATCTACTGTTGAAACAGCAAGAGAAATATTGAGCAGAAAAAACTGACAAAAATGAAATAAAGATAAGTGCTACGGAAGGTGGAGACTTGTGGGAAGATTATCCTGAAGATTTTATTTACTTGGAGCTACGCTGAGACTTCTTTTCTGATTACAGAAGATTTCAAACAGAAAAATGGAAGGAGGGAAATTCTGCAACCTCTAAGGGTGGCATGGATCAGTTCTGTATTGTTTTTGCTTACCATTGGCTTCCTAGATGGAAAAAAAATAACAGGAAAGGTGAGACTGAAACAAAACCATATTTTTTACTGAAGATGCCTACATAGATATAGGAACTAAATTTAGCTGAAGTCAATAAGGAAGGAAAATGTCAAAAGGATGAATCTACTTTGAGTCAAAGGTCAATTCCTTGAAGGCAAGGTGGGGAATAGACAATGTTCAGAGAAGAAAAGATAAAAAATAGTGATTCAAATGGAGGTGCTCTTTCACAAGTCATTGGAGCTCACACCTGCTCTGGTCTGATTTCTGAGGGGCTTCATTGCTACCAATTTTGTACTTTAAAATGATGGTGATTAAGTATTTGAAATAATGTGTCCTACAATGAGCCTTTGAGTCACTATGAATTAAAAAGCCTCACCCCTTCTGTCAATCATAGCCAAAGGCTATTAAATGTTGTGGTTGCATTGTTTTACACAGTAACAATTCTTATTTCCCAAATGCTAAAACAAGTTTCTTACTACCAGAAATCCAAGAATTTTAAGTCAGTTTAATACAAAAGACTGATGAAACCACTTCATCAAAATGCAACATTTTAAATAGCTATAAATATTATCATTGCAAATAACTCTCTATGTATATGTGCATTCACATATACATGTCTATATGAAAGGTTTTATGCAGGTACTCCTCGACTTATGACAATTGAGTCCAAAATTTATGTTACTAAGTGGGACATTTGCTAAGCGAGCTTTGCCTCATTTTATGATCTTTTTGCCACAATTGTTAAGTGAATCACTGCAGTTGTTAAGTTAGTAACACGATTGTTAAGTTCAATCTGGCTTCCCCCTTGACTTTCCTTGTGTGACCATGAGGAATGCCGCAGTCAATAGTGTTGGTGTACACAGGCTATATTTAGCTTTCTTTTCTTCTTGTGTCCAGATTTTCACTTCTTTTACTTAATCTTTTCTGAACTTTGCATAGAGTCGCTACCTCAAAAGGAATTAATGTGATGTCTCTATATGTGGGTAAGTGCAAAATCGATACTGAAACATATTATAATGGGGGGAGGAGAAAACTGCTCAGCCCTCGCAGGTTCTATTTACATTTATAATTTGCACAATGTACAATGATCATGTGATCACCTTTAGTGATTTTCTTGGGAGAGGAAAGAATTGGTTTGATTTGTATCCCAAAAAAAGGGTCATTTGCTTTCTCTTGATCCATCCCATCACTAGTGGAATCTTGTTTTCTGTTTGACTGTCCCCAAAGCAAAGGTAAGAGAGACGGTCTAAAGTAATGTAAAGCTAGAGAACATGCATTCTAGTCTAGCCAGCTTGATGATTCTGGGCCAATCATTTGCTCTCAGTCTTAAGAAGAAGACAAGAAGACAATGATAAGCAGTTACAAAAATGTTGCCATGAACACTGCCTGGACTTGTCAAGAAAGGATCAATCTGCTTTGGTTCTATTCACAGTTGTTCAAGCTGGGATGTTCCCATAACTGATTACATCTGCATCCATCTCCCTACGAGTGCCCAATATCCTCAAAATTTCTGATTAAAGAGCTGCGGTAGCACAGTGGTTAGAGGGCAGTATTGCAGGCTAACTCTGCCGACTGCCATCAGTTCGATCCTGACCAGCACAAGGTTGACTCAGCCTTCCATCCTTCTGAGCTAAAATGAGGACCCAGATTGTTGGGGACAATATGCTAAACTCTGTAAATGTCTTAGAGAGGGCTACAAAGCGCTGTGAAGCGGTATATAAGTCTAAGTGCTGTTGCTATTGCTATAGGGAGTAGACTGTAAAGATTTTAAAATATATAAATAAATACATTGTACTAATTCTGCCTCATGTGTTTTTACCTTGCTTTTCACAACAATCCATTATAGAACAACAATGGCCCTGACAAGCTGTGCTATTTTCCAGCTAGGCTTGCTGCTGTTTATCCTGCCCATGTATTTAAAGCCAGGCACATTTTCAAAAGCTGCTGAGAAGGTGTTAAATGGAAGTGGCAACAAGAAACTCTGGAAGGGAAAATTACCTTTCGGGAGTTGAATCTTTAGCAGTATTTGTACCTTGGTTGCGCCCCTAAAAAATTTTTTTGTTTCCTATATGACAAGCTGAGGTGTTGGACATGATCAACACATTAATAAAAATATAGTCCAGCTTTCTGCAGTTCCACGCTTCTCCCCCACCACCTTTTGAGAAAAATGAGGCAGAGGGAAAGCTAATAATATGTAGGTACCCTCTACTTTCCTATTCTTGCTCCTTTTGTCATGGTTGCTTACGATAAAATCTTGCTTTTAATCATCCCTTCCCACCTTCCCATTTTGTTCACATTCTGAACAACTGAGCAATACTTTGAACTGAAAGAATTCACATTCCGCCCTGCCACCATAGGGATTTTTTTTGATACATAGCACACATGGTTTCCTCAGGAAATGAGCTTGTACTTTGTAATTATTTTTGAAAAAAAAAAAAGATTTCCTACCAAGGTAAGCCTTGATCTGTTCTAATTCACTGTAGTCAAATGAATACTTGCTCTGTATATTAATGGAAGAAGCACAATAGATTCCAGTTTTATATGCATTCTATGTGATTCACAAAAGCTCTCGCTTTCATTTATGAACCCGGGCTGGTTCTAGTCATAGTGAAAATAAAGCAGCTGCTCATCCCCTTCCTTCCTACAATCAACTCTCCTTTTGATTTGATACCTTCTACCAATTTCAGATCGTACCTTCCTTAGAGACGGGGATTTTCTAGTTTTGGAACCAAGTACCAGTGAAGAGAGCCTTGCTGGGATTTCATAGCAGGAGGAGCAGAGAATTCTGTGGCATCATTAAGACTGGCAAACTTCTTGAGGGTCTCTTCTCTTCCTCTTTTGCTGTTACATTTTAATCATTTCCAAATTGTTTTCCTATATGACAGGGATTCCCAATCTTATCGGCCTTAAGATGCGTGGACTGCAGCTCCCAGAATTCCCTGGCCAGCATTGCAGTAAGAGTGATCTTTTGCTTCCTCCCCCTCCTGTACTCATGTTATAGATAGATTTAAAAAAAATATGAAAACGCCTCATCCATCTAATAGAACGGTTATCACTTTAAAAATTCTTAATTAATGTTAAATTATTCACATGGAGAAAAAAAGCACACCCATTTCCTTAAAAACCAATGGAGTTACTCAACACATCTTCAAATACCTGGAGGTCTCCAGATATATTTTTTGTACATTATCACTGTTTAAAGTAGCACCCCCAACCTTTTGGGCACCAGGAATTGGTTCCACGGAGAAAGTTTTTTCCATAGACCGGAGGGGGCATGGTTTTGTGTTCTGCCTGTATCCCATGAATGGGGTTTGTTTGCGTGGCCTGGTTGCTGCCGTGCCGTGGCCTGGGACCCCTGGTTTAAAGAATTATGAAATCAAAGGAAAGCCCACATTTCTACCATCATCTGGCTAGGTTCTGGATCAAATGAGCTTTTCAGAAGAGAAGATGCTCATCATTGTGAACTGCCATAAGAAAGCTCTTCCTATTATATCCTCCTTGGTTACTGCTTTGTACTGACTGAGGAAAAAAAACTTGTAGCTACTGGGCAAAGCAACTGTATTAAGTGAACTTCATCAAGTAAGGTTGTCAAGAGATAAGGAAGATGGAAGCCCAGGAGCAGAAGGAGGTTGGTTGCAGGTAGGCAGAAATAGTAGAACTGAGAGAAAGATGAAGGAAGGGAAGTTGGAGGATCAAAGCAGAACCTTCTAAAGAGAGAAAGGAAACTATCAAAAGTAGTATTAAATTCTGGGCATCTGTGCTGTGTTGTATCCTACAATCAATGTCCACTGAAGCTGAAGTTCAAATATTTTGGTCATCAAATGAGAAGGGAGGCTTCATTGGGAAAGACCCCGATATTGAAAAAGCTTGAAGACAAAAGGAGAAGAGGACGGCAGAGAATGAGATAGGATAGAATAGAATAGAATAGAATAGAATAGAATAGAATAGAATAGAACAGAACAGAACAGAATAGATTAGAATAGAATAGAATTCTTTATTGGCCAAGTGAGATTGGACTCACACAAGGAATTTGTCTCTGGTGTGTAAGCTCTCAATGTACATACAAGCTACAAGTGATAAATTATGATCAGTTAGATAGTATCATGAATGCAGTAGACATGGGTTTGGGTGGGCCCTGGGAGACAGTGGAGGACAGGTGGGCCTGGCATGCTTTGGTCCATAGGGTTGCAAAGATTTGGACATGGTTTAGTGACTGAACAACAGCAATAAGCATTGTCTAAATATGTCATTTAAATTGCTGGGTGGGAGATTGGCCCAAGACATTTCAAGGGCATCAATTAGTGACCAGCTGTTTTGGATGAGAATGAGTTAACAATGAAGACCAGCATGGTAAAATATGTTGGCTGTGAAGAATATAAAAATGCAATATAGAAATGGCAACTTTGCTCTGAGTATCAGCAAGAATGAAGGCAACATGGGGGTTTTAGAGACTCCAGTCAAAGACAGCTTTTATTCACAGATGTCTCTCCCTACTTGCTTGACAGTGACTTGGAAGAATAAAAAATGGCTTTTTGTAGTTATTGTGTCACCTGTGTTTTAGTGATTATGTTGTACTAATAAAGATGGGCTGAGCCAGAATACCAGAAAGGATGCTAATTTCCACTAGCTAAATCCTTGAGTTTTCCACAATCTTTTCTTTTCTTTTTCATACAATTTGAGAATAGGTCACATATAACTCATCCCTGTCTGGGAAAGCAGGGTTCAAAGGCCTTACTCTGGAAAACTGTGCAGGCATTAAAACAGTTGCCTTTATTTTGAATCTCATTATAACAGTCTTGGTGACATTCATTTATAGATCAGATGCAACTGTGTAAATTCCTGTCATTGGCACATCACACACAATAAGATTTAGAGTAGAAGCCATAAAAGTATAGTAGAGTAGAAACCACAAAAATAATTTTTATCATCAACAATCAAAAAGGGTGGAAATGATCTTTTGTTCATCAGGAAATTTGGTATTCAGGTGAAGTGGTCTGGAGATCTAGTTATAACCTCATCTTTAAATGAAGGTTATTTTTAAAAATGTCCATTATCTACATCAGCTGAAATCAAGCTGTCATGCTGTTATTCAGCAATCAAATTAAGGTCACAACATGTCCTTTCAAGCATATATCTGTAGAAAAAAAAATCATACTCCAAATAAGTTATCAACCTCTGGTTGTGATAATTTACTCTCTGAGTTAGCAACAGAAGTCATACTAAAAACTTTTGCTTAATAAGTGAACTGCTATTTCTTCCTGCTGTAAACACAGTGGACTCCAGAATTTAATATGAAGATAGCATCAAGCATCTAATTCGGTAGACAAAATTAGGAAAATGTTACTGTTAACAATATTAATAGGACGGGTTTCAAATATTAGGCTTTTCTTAAACATTTAAGTCAAGCTTAGTTCCTCCTATATCCAGGTCTCACAACATCAACTATTAAATGGATCTTGAAGCTGGTACCCTTATCTTTTAATTTCATCCTGCATTATTCCAAGCGATCATTGTAAATAAGCAATGATTATCTTTCAGGAGTCCTGGTGGCGCAGTGGTTAGAATGCAGTATTGCAGGCAAACTCTGCTCACAGCCTGGGTTCGATCCTGATAGGACAGTGATGGCGAACCGTTTGAGATGGAGTGCTCAAACTGCAACCCAAAGCCCACTTATGTATTGCAAAGTGCCAGCATGGCAACACACACCCTGTGATGCCCCCACCCCCTGGTGATGCCCCCTGTGACAACCCCGCTCCCCCAGCGACACAATTGTACATTTTTAGTGTGATATTTGTTCTTGCTTTTGAGAGAGAGAGAGAGAAAGAGAGAGAGAATGAGAGAGAGACAGACAGAAAGAGAGAGGGAGAATGAGAGAAAGAGAGAGAAAGCAAATGAGAGAGAAAGAGAGAAAGAAAGAGAATGAGACAAAGAGAGGGAGAGAGAAAGAGACAGGGAGATACTGAGAGACTGGAAGAGAGAGAGAATAAAAGAGAGAGAGATAGAAAGAGAGAGAGAGAGACACACACAAAACACAGAAAAAGAGACAAAGAGAGAGAGAGAGAGAGAGAGAGACTAAGACAACGGGGTCAGCCAGCCAGCTAGAACTGAGAATGGGAACTGCTCACCAGCCTTCAGCTTTTCCTGGTGGTGGGACGCTCCCCGGGGAGCTCAGGGGCCCAGGAGGTTTATCTGGGGGCAGCGGAGTACTCTTTGGCCAACCGAGCAGCTTCTCCAGAGGCCCAGGCGGCTTCTCTGGGAGTGGCGGAGCACTCTCTGGCCGCTGAGGCAGCTTCTCTGGAGGCCCGGGCAAATATTCCACAGGCTTTCTGCTTAAGAATTGTTTTTGTTTTTTGTTTTACTTTCCTGGGTGAAGATGCATGTGCAGGCAGAGACGGCTCTGAGTGCCGGCTGCGACACATGTGCCAAAGGTTCGCCATCACTGTGATCGGGTTTAAGATTGACTCAGTCCTCCATCCTTCCAAGGGGTCTGTAAAATGAGGACCCAGATTGTTGGCGTGGACAATATGCAAACAATGCCTCTACAATGTAAACTACCCAGAGAGTCCTCTAAATTGCTATGGGGTGGTATATAAGCCTAAATTCTATTGCTATTGTTGCGCAAATATTGGTTCTATTGTCTCTTTACCAGCTATTAAATTGACTTCATTTCAAAAAAATATTATGCACAGCTATTCTTTTTACTCTAAACAGGAATCCCAGATATTCATAGAAAATCCAGAGGTCTATAAGGGGACGTGCATAAGCGCACTAGTCTGCCTACTAACCCTGTCCTACTGTCCCCATTTGTTCGTACTCATTTATTATTATTCATATGCTTATACCTGTCTGTACCTACGAGTTTATATAGTATATTCCTACTTATACTTGTTTTTCTCATATATGCTTGACTAAATGTATGAAAATAATAATAATGATAATAATAATAATAAGATGATGATGATGAGGAGGAGGAGGAGGAGGAGGAGGAGGAGGAGGAGGAGGAGAAATGAGAAGGAATATTGGAAGAAACAAAAGCTGCAATACCTTGTTGTCTGAATCCCTGCTAAATGAAAAATAAGCAAGGATTTAGACCAGTGGGAATTGCAGCTCAAATGAAAAATTTCTTAAGCCATTACCTGTGTTTGTTAGTTTGTGCCATACAAAACTCAGAAGGGAATGCAAGATATTTTCCCCCTTTCTCCATTTTCTAGTCACAATACTGTGTGTGAGAGGGGGAGGGAGAAGAGAATGCAAGTGGCCCACACTTACTGGGTCTCATAAAATGTAAATCTGATCTGTCCAGATATTATTTTGATCTAAATAATAAGTATAAGCAAAGGCTAACAAATCTTGCGCAGTCTGACTCAATCCAAATCCATAAATGTTACCACAGTTTCAATGTGTGCCTTGGAATCTGACAGATAATTATTATTTCCAGGCTAGCTTGCTTCTCCAACTTGTAGTACAGGCTGCATAAATGGTTTTGAAGCTTGCTGAAAATTATATATTCACAAAAAGTTCTTTCACTTCAGCCTGTGTTCATGTGAAATGCAAGAGAATTTGTCGCATCTGAAAAAATCAAGATGGTCATGTTGATTATCAATTCACAGCTCTTTTGTAGGAAAGTCAAGAGTTAAATTCCCACCTCTATATTCAATGGCAAATCCCCATCTCTATCTTCAAGTTCATGCTACAGAAAATTCACATGTAAGAAAACTGAGAAAATGCAAAACCATATGGAATCTTTCTGAATCTTTAAATATAAATTATAGGGATAATTTGGGAGGCTGGGAGACAGTATGACAAATTCTGCTTGTCATATTTTCTAATGACAATTCAAAAGAGATGCCTTGGTTTCCTAATGCTGAAATTTCCAGTTTCTGGAAATCTGTCCATGATGGAAAGACAGGAAAACCAGGGTCGACACCTTAAAATTTCTTCATATAATACTACAAATAACCTGTTTCCCTGAAAATAAGACCTAACAGGAAAATAGGCCCCAGCATCATTTCTCAGAATGCTCGTAATATAAGCTCTATCCCCCAAATAATCCCCAGTTAAAATCCTCAGTCAGACAAATGCATTTAGTATATTTCCCCCAAAATAAGACCTAACCAGAAAATTAGACCTAGTGCACCTTTGGAACAAAAATTAATATAAGACCTAGTCTTACTTTGGGGGAAAATGTAGTATATATTACTGGGGTGTAAAGTAGGGGAAATGCAGTATGCCTGAAGGACGAATGCTCCAATTGAACAAGCATATACTAAAATTCTACAAAGTATCTTTTTTGCCTGGGAAGAGGAAAAGCATGAAACCACTTCCTGTTTGGCCTCCTGAACTACCAGTAAACAGGATTACAGTTTAATAAGATTTGGAAAGGAAGCACGCGACTCCTTGTTCAATGACCTTATTTTGGCAACTGCATAATATGTACTTTGATCAGGACCCAAACAGAGGTTACTACTGTAGATTCAAGGTGGTAGAGGAACCAATCTGTAAGTAGAAAGGAAACAATTAAATCCAGGCTATGGAGATCCCTGGTGGCACTGTGGCTAAAGTGCAGTATTGCAGGCAAACTCTGCCCATAACCTGGTGTTTGATCCTGATGGGGCTCAAGGTTGATTCAGCTTTCCATCCTTCCAAGGTCAAGAAAATGAGGACTCAGGTTGTTGGGAGCAATATGCAAATAATGCTTCTACATTGAAAACTACCCAAAGAGTGCTCCGGAGTGTTACATGGTGGTATAATGCTATTGCTACTGCTACAGCTACTGCTATGCTATAAGAAGGAACTAAAGGTTATTTTTCCAGCAGGATAAAAGCTGGAAAGAGATGGCTGGAGGAGAAGAAACATCTCCTTCAAGACTGACAGTGTTCTTGTACATTGGCAGTACATATTGGAGAAATGGTTCCTGACTTGCTATTTTTTTGCTGATGTTCTGATCAAAACAGTGAACATGATTTGACAAAACATTGCATTGATCTATTGCAAATAATCATGAAAAAGAAACAACACCTTCACTACTCACTTGGTCATAAATCTTCCCCCCTCACTGTTCAGTTGTGTCTGATATTCTCAGAGACTGTCTGGACAAGTTTTCTTGCAAGGTTTTTCAGAAGTGCTTTGCCCTTGCTTCCTTTCTAAGGTTGAACCTCTTTTCCAAAGAGAAGATTAGAACTCAAGACCTCCTGATTTGTAGTCCAGCACATTGGCTGCGGAAGTGGCATTCCACCTCTGCATCCCAGTGGGCCACTCTCGGGGGAAAAATGAAGACAAACACGCAGGTTACCTTCAAGGTGAGAGAGCCCAGATCTGACTCTGGACCCCTCTTTTTATTGGGGTTACACAAGGAAATAAGTAAAGGAAAAAACATGATTGGTTATCATTTGTTGCTATGCTGTAAGAGCTTCCTATTGGTTACATGTTTTGAATCTATGCAGCAAATATGATTGGAGCAGCTAGGTTATCCATACATGGTCTTGTGGTTCGCCGTTCAGCACTTCCCCAGGTCCTGCCTGCTTTCGGGTTTATTTCTGGCTTGTGCGTCCTGTCTCTTTCCTGTTTGTCCTAGGTTGCGGTTTTCATGCACTGGCCTGAACTATCAGAACCTGAACTACAGAAATCATTTAACTCAAGCATGCAAGCATATATTAGCACATAATTAGCCATTATGAATCAATAGGGCATAGGGTGATAACATTCCAACATTATTCCAACATTGGCCATAATACTAAATCTCTCCATTAAAAGTAAAGAGAGGAAACTGACAACCCCTGTCTCATTCTTGCAAATAATACGTGAATTCCAATTTAAATTCAATATGATTTTAGTTAAACACCCAATTAAACTTGGTTTGAAAGTCTTTATTGCGATGTTTTCAGGTGGAGTTAAACTGTTGTTGATCTTTTACCCATAAAGTATAATGACCTCTTGTGAAATATTACTTTTACATATTTGGGAATTATTGTGGCCCCCAGTACTATTCTCACTCTATTTAAGAGCAGGTCTTTTAATGGATAACAGTAGTAATTGTTATAGATATAAAACCAAATTTGCTAATATTAGTCTGTTTTTCATTCCAACTCTCCCTTTGTTAATCTCAAGAGATCACACCCATTTAAAGCATGCTAAATTTCAGGCAACTGTTACCTCTTATGGCAGTGAAACATGACCATTGTCCACTTCCTCTTAAAACAGCAGGTTAAAGCTAGACATGAAGAACAGGAAAGTGTTTTTTGACATTTTACCATACATGAGTTACAGAATCACAGGTCAAAATACACACAAGTCAAAGAACACAGATACACTTGCCCATAAAATGTATTCAAACTCATCCATGTGTTTAATTTATTCATTACAATGATGTCTATTCTTTCTATGAAACATGTAACCCATTAAAGGAGAATATTTCCAGCTCAGGGTTGAAATAAGGGATTCTTGATGCTCTCTGAATGCTAGTCACTGATGATATTACCTAGTCTGAACAATGAAACAACCAAGCTCAGACAGAGCACCAAGGAAAAAACCTCACATTGTAATCATTCTAAGAATAGCAATAATTGAAGCAGTGCAGAAGTTGCTCAATTACTTCCTGAAGCTTATTTCAAGGTAGATCGAAGGTTCCGGAAATAGTATATCTCACCTTGAGTCATTCCCAAGCAATCTATCCCAACTTGTTCCCAGATTACAGGAATGAATCAACCAACCAACAAGATTGTTGCATTTTAAGTTAATAAGTTGTTTAAGTTTATATACCTGTTGGGACAAAGGGTGAAGTTACTTCTCTTCTTTCTCTTTTTCACTTTTTTTTCTCTTTGCATTTTACTTTTCTGTTGTTTACACATCGTGTTAGTTTTATGCGTATCATGTAATCCTTAATACAATAATATGAATTATGCCATCTGTCATTCGTGTTCAGTGACACATGCTTCTAACTAAGCAATGTTCAGGGATAGCAAAAAATAAAAGTGCCCAGTGATGCTGGAATGGGCTTTTACACACATTACTGTCCTCAGCTCACCAAATGCAAAGACTGAGCAAGTACATAGTGTAGTTTTTCATACTTTTGTATCTCTATATCTCGTATGGGTCCAATTGCAAAATAGCTTTGAGCTGGATTTTCTTCTACCATGTTCCAAACATCTCGTTCATAATTCAAGACCTAAATTTGTGTGGCCTGAGAAGAAGGACGGGTCCCTTGTCTGTTTAGATGACATTTAGACACAGTCATGTCACTCTATGGATAGACAAAGTCAGTGACATGAAAACTGCTACCAACTGGCAAATGCCTCTGGAGCATCCTAAAAAAAGAGTTTGGTCTATTTGTTTGGAAGAATAGACTGTCTTAACTGTCCTCTACCATTGCAAATTTCCATAAAATAAGGAGAAAGAAGAAGGATGATGAAGGGAATGGAAACTTGATTTCCATGATTCTTTCTTTCTTTCTTTCTTTCTTTCTTTCTTTCTTTCTTTCTTTCTTTCTTTCTTTCTTTCTTTCTTTCTT
>JANHFO010005816.1:340628-352668 GCA_032468095.1 Pareas carinatus | reverse complement strand
GAGAGTCATTGATAATCATGAACATTTACTAATTTTGAAAATTACAAGTATTTCTTTTCCCCAGGAAGTCATAGTCGAAGAGGAGTATTGCTCATTAAGTTTTTAAACTATTGGTGTTATTGCAAAGGGAATCTGGATTGCCATAAATCGCAAAATGATAGAACTTTTAATTCAAATATCTTGATTACACAGATGCTTTGGCATCTAAATCTCTGAAATTACTATATAGTAATCAACAGTATTTTTAATAAGCAATTACAGAGCAACAGAAAGGTGGACATTAGTTATTTGACAAGATTCCAGATTAAAAAGTTAGATATCCTGTATTCAAATCAACAGTAAAGGGTTTTAAAGAATGTCAAGTGCATGATGTTTTTATGTCTTCAGATGAGTCAAATCCAACAGAATCTTCTTTTTCACATTTGTGAATACTTCAAAAAATGTTTTAAAAGTTTGGTTGTTGATCTAATTATACTAGAAGTGCGGCATAGTATATAAATATATCATACAAATGACAGACTTAGGTCATATCAGCATGTTTCAGTAAAGTCCCATTTTGGGAAAATATTGATCTGTTGGTAAATCTTTAACAACTGTTTCTGACACCGCTACTGTTTTCATCACCACGCAGCAAGCTACCAATGAGCTGATCAGCATTCCAGTCCATCAAGACTCAACTTTGCTCTCATCTTGTTTACAAACTTCCACAAAATTTAGCAATTGGTTCTTGAAAGTCAGTATGGGCTGGCTCCAGCCCACCACTGGATAATATTTATAAATGTGTAATTTGGTGTTACAAAGATCAATATAATTGAAATATAGGACTGTACTTTTCACCTATATGCCACATACTCAGTATTTATCCCTATATCAAGAATTATGGAATTATGGGCCTTCAGGTGCTCCATGGGCCGATTTTCAAGCCCCCAGAAGCCCCGCGGATCAATCTCCGGGCACCCACAGGCCAAATTATGGGCCTCTGGGTGCCCCGCGGGCCGATCTCCAGGCCTCCAGGCACCCCGCAGATCGATCTCCGGGCACCCATGAGCTGAATTATGGGCCTCCATCGGCCCACGGGCCAATCTCCAGGCCTCCGGGCACCCTGCAGATTGATCTCTGGATCTCCGGACAACACGCTGGTCCATCTTTGGCTGCCGTGCTAGCCGAACTCCTGGCACTCCTGCTGGCCGAGCCGAACCCTTGAGGCCCACCCATATCTTCTTGCAGTTCACAAGTGGGCCAGGGCCCACAGGTTGGCAAACACTGATCTATTAGACTTTCTTTCTACTGTCTTTCTCAGATAGGTTTTTCAGATTCTACATTAATTTTTGCCTCCTAAATAGTGAAACCATTAAAAAATCTGCAGTTGGAATAAAGTACAGACAAAATTAAATATGGCAGCCTTAGGTGGTATTTATGTTCATTAAAACTGAAGATGACAGTGAAAGGAAATATGCTATTTTCCTCCTTGCATTTAGTGCGATTACAGAAATAGGGAACTGAAGGTCATTTATCACAATTGCTTGATGCAAGGAATGTCAGGCTGTAATACAAAGCTCGGAGAGCCACTTCTGAAAATAAATCTCTTCTATAAAATTCATATAATTTACATTACCTTAATTAAATGGTCTCCAGTGCATAAATAATTTATATTTGGTATGACTTGCTTTTCTTTTACCACCACTGTCCTCTAAGTAAAATATTAATTTGAAAGCTGGCAGTTTTTCAGAAAAGTTTGGAATCCAGTTTCTTCCAATGTTACACACCAATTTCCATATCAGTCAGATCCCATTCAATGGAATATGGTTAATATAGCACAATTAATTCATTTTACCCCCTCTATCCTGGAGACTAAAGGCTTTGTGATGGTTATATATTATTACTATTCTATATGAAGTTTGCAAGGTAAAAAAGAAAAGTCAACAAACACAACTAGACAACTACATAAATAGAATGGGCTTGTCACAAAATTAAATGTGAACATTTCAGTGGATTGAGATGAATGAACACGCCAGAACCTTTGTGTTTATACTCCTATATCCCCAACAAGCATGGTTAACAATGAAGGATGCCAAATATTATAGTTCAATTTAATACATCCCTGTCGTCTTTGACTCTATTCTTTGAGCCTCAAAGTGGCTTATAGACTCCCTTGCAGGGGGAGCACTAAGGGGAAGAGCATGGGATCTTGATTCTGACAGCGGTTGGAACGAACGAAGCCAGAGGTCTTCAAGAAGAGGAGTTAAAGAGCTAGCTGCTCTCTCTGCAACCATTAGTTGTAACAGCTGAGAGAGCTCAAACGAGTGGCGTGACAGCCGTAGAAGATTTTCCAGCGATCAAGGGTTAGAAACACTTAATTGATTTATTACCCTTAGCCAGGAGCAATATCTCTAATAAGTATAGTTTTAATTTTATTTTAGCAGAAAAATCAGTTGAAATATTTAGAGCAGGTTTTTCAACCTTTACAGGTTGAAGATGTGTGGCCTTCAACTCCCACAATTCCTCAGATACAATTGGTGGCTGGGGAACTCTGGGAGTTGAAGTCCATACAGTTTATAGTTGCCAAGGTTGATAAACCCTGGTTTAAAGAAAGTTTCAGTTCAAAATTATAATTTGCATATTAATCTGAGAAGTACAATTTAGCTTGCTTTGCTTAAAAACACAGACCAAGAGCCATAAATCACCTTGGGTATTATCATGATTTCCATATAAATACTTGCCTAAAAGCAAATCTAATATTCATAATGACTATTAAAAAAGGCTTTCTTACCAAAGAAAATGAAAGGCTTTTAATGTCTAAGTGCATTCATAATATGAATCAATATCAATATCAACATATTGCTTATGAAGCAATTGTTTCAGGAAGAATTTTGGCAGAAGAACAAGACAATTAGAAACCCGTTCTTCAGTACTTTTATGGTGGCTTCAGTTGTTCTTCCAGAGGGAAGTCCTTATTATAGAATTTAAAAGGATGTCAAGCAACATACTAATCTATATATATATATATATATAAATGCAAAATACCACTCACTCACTCACTCACTCATCACGAGATCTCTAAAACTATAAAAGCCAGAAACATGATATTTGGTACATATGTTCCTCTTGCCATCTAGGTGCTACCTAAGAAAGGATTTTTCAAAATATTAATTTTTATGCGAGTTATTTACATTTTTCTTTTTAATTACATTACGATTACATTTGGCTCCTCTCCCTAACAGACTCCATCTATCCCTTCACCTTTCCCGCCACCACCGCAGCCTCTCTCTCCATTTGGAGCCAGCCGGTGGTGTCTCCTCCAGGCCAGCGAGAAGCCGGGCAGTCATGTTTTACCGCTCTTTCCCACCAAAAGTGGCCTCCCCACCTGACCTTCCCAATTATCTCTGCGAGTGACTGCCACCGCCACCTTGGCCTCACTCCAGCTGTCTCCTCCCCTAATGGACTCTGCCTACTTCTTTGTCTTTTCCAGTGTCAACGCAACCTCTTTCTCGACATGGAACTGGCCAGTGGTGTCTCCCCCAGCGAGGCAGCGGCCGAGGATCAAGAGGGCCTTGGAGGCACTGAGGTAAAAAGGGAGGGAAGCAGGGCTTTTTGGCTTCTCCTGCTCCTCCTCCATTTTCCCCCCTTCCTTCCCTTTTTTTAATTCCAAAATCTTAAGTTGAAGTTGAGAAACACTGATTTAAAGGAAGTTGATTATAGTAATCAAACCCTGTCAAACCAGGTATGATGGAAAAGAGCACCACTGCAGGGGAGGCTGTGAAGAAACCTCCCCAATCCTCCCCCCATGACCCTCGCCCACCCAGATCCGCCGCACCATCTTCCGCATGGCCCAAGCCCACCTGGGGCTGAATGGGTGACCCGGGAGGGAGGGCATAATCATGATCATTTGTTTTTTGGTAATCACCATAGCGGAGCATGGGTATCGGAAGCTAGTCAGTTATATTGCGTTCTAGATGCTATAAAATAATTTTTCTCTTTAATAAATTCAGCAAATTATCTAACATTATTTGTATTACAGAAATTATGGTTTATTCCTTTTAACCAGAAAATATAATTGTCTTAAAAGTTTTCTTGGAGGCTTATGAAGTATAGTTTCTAACTGCAGAGTTTTGATACTGATGCTACCATTTTTAGAGTACATTTCTGATACAATCATTTGGGGTATTATCTGGTCAATTATGATAGGGTGAAATCTAATTACTAAATTTATAAAAGTGTCTTGCTACAACTGATGAACTGTGAGGGGGATGAAATCAAAGCCTTCTGTTACATTAGTCATAGGAATCACCTGTGCTTTTTTGCTATATAAAGCACTGTTGATTGCTTCTTAGTCTTAACTGATTTAAATAGTTTGCAAATATTATAACATAAATATGTACATGATGAGAATCTGGTTTTAATAGAACTATTCTTGATTCTACTGACTCTTGACTTTGGATCAAAATGAATACCTAACCCTCTACTCTCAATGCAAAATTACTATGTCTAAGTTTTTTATTACCTTAGCATTTAATTTTCAATTGTGTTTATTACAATAGGGCTTTTCATACCATAATCTTTATTTTCACATTTTTACTCACTATTAGACTTCACATCCTGTTGTAAAAACTATTCATTCTCACTCCTAACTAAGCACAACTTTCATACTCAATAAATAAAAATCACAAAATAGAAAAAAGTTGTTTGCTCACATAGCTCCTTGATTTGATGAATAATGGAAGTCTAATTAAATATTGTGGAACAAGATTTTCCCATTTTCTTATTCCAGCATTACGGTTACAACACTGAATCACACTGATACCTAAGGAAGACTTGTATTTATCACACTTGCCTTGAGGAAAAGCCTGTTATTATCTTGACTAAGAGGATTCAGAATAAACTGGCATTATTAATATGGTGGAAAATGTTTGGAAATCAATTTCTACAGAAAGCAGAACAGTTGTCTCATTTCCATAAATACAAATTGCAGATCATCTTATGAAAATTAGAAAGCCAAGTGTCATCTAGGTAAGTATGTTAACTATGTACAGGATTACAGCATAAGAGGACTGAATATTAATCTGTTTAACATTGTATGTAAGTATGTTTAGGGTAATAGCTTCTTCATTGTGAACATTTTGGTCTTTGAGATCTGTGAACATTTTACTGAGTTTAAACAGCTTGACACAAATTGTGTTGTCTTCATTTTTCTCTTCACATTCTGAACACAGTTTAAATAATTAATTGATCATCAGTGCCATTGGCAGGTTACCTTGCAATTTTTAGGTTGTTTTGTAAGAATTCACCCAGTTTCTAACCTTCCTGAATGATCACTAGATCTAACAATTATAAGGTGATGAAAATATGTGTTTTTATTTAAATTCATGCATTTCATTGATTTAACCACATAACAAAAAATGTTGTAAAATTTGCCTCATTTCCTAAAGTTTCCTTAAAAAGTAAAAGATCCATTTGTAGAACACTACTATGAGTTCAGCAAAATAAGCACACTAATATCATTAATCAGACTTCCTGAGATCTATGAATGTCTAAATGAGAGATGGATGTTGTCATCATAACCTTTGACGCAGCAAAGTTGTTAAATTTAATGCTCATGAGGGATAAGTATCTATAATGCAGTGGGGCTCCTATTGATTCTTAAAATAATTCCTTTTAATTAAGAAGCACCCAACCATGATTTCCTGTAGCAGAATATTCCAATCTAGCAGTAACTTGGTTACTACCAGTGCATGGTTACAGAGACTTCAAAATTGATGTGTATGTTGCACTGAGACAGATATACCGTGTTTTCCCGAAAATAAGACACTGTCTTATATTAATTTTTGCTCCGAAAGGAGCACTAGGTCTTATTTTCGGGGGGGCCTTACTTTGGGGGAAACACGGTAGATCCTCCACCCCCAAATATCACTCCCCCTCGGGCAGTTCCTTACCTGATTGAGCAGGGTGCAGAGAAATGGGGTGGGCTGAAAACTGCAGCGCTCCGAATTTATGTGTTTGCAGCCAGCCGGGAGGCTCTGAATTCACGCGCTTGCAGCTGAGAAGCGCTTGGAAGAGCTTCGGGTAGCCGGCAAACGCACAAATTCCGAGCCTCCCAGCTGGCTGCAAACGTGCAAATTCGGAGCGCTGCAGTTTTCAGCCCACCCCATTTCTCGGCACCCCACTCAACCAGGTAACGAGCCGTCCAGGGAGTGAGGTGTTATTTGGGGGTGGGGGTGGGCGATCTACCGTGTTTTCTGGAAAATAAGGCACCCCCCGAAAATAATATTTGGGGGGAAGTCTTATTTTCAGAGGATGCCTTATATTCCTCCGAGAGGCAAAAATGTAGGTAGGTCTTATTTTCAGAGTATGTCTTATTTTCTGGAAATACGGTATTAGTTTAGCCTCTTAGTCTCATTGAATTTATACAAAAGTAATAATTTACCATATAGGTCACTTGTGAAATGTCTTTATCTTCCTTGCACATAAAATTGTTTGATAAGCAGGAATATGAAACTGTTGCCAATCAGCAACAGACCTAAGAATGGAAATGATACTGGTATGAAATTAAAAAAATACTAGTAGGCACTAAATTTAATTATTGCTCCAAGGTAATTGAAACATGGCTTTCCAGAAGTAAAACCACTGCATACATACTTAAAAGTACTGATATAATTTGATCTGATTTAGGTATTTCAAACATTAAAGAAATCTGACCATTTAGAGCAGTAAAAAGAGCAATATTGATCCAAATCACCATTAACATAAAAAAATTAACAGTATCAAATATGCCAGGGTTACTTCTTACAAGCAACATTTTAAAAGATGATCGTAAATGCCGCTTTAAATTAACAAGCCAGTGGTTCAGTTCGCTTTAATATATTTGCAATTTTAGTACGGAATTTAGTACTTCCTTTTATAAGTAGCTGTGACGCATCCAAAGTGATTCAATGCCATTCAGTTTTCCTTCTTTTTTCTTTCTTACACACCCACAGACGTTCTTAAAAACCATCCATTCACCTCTTTAAGTTATAAAGGAAAACAAAATAAAAATGTCCAATATTATCCACAGACACTGTTACTTCCCAAAAATTGGTTTGGGGAAGTTGCAGGACCCTAATGAAAGAGATAAAGGAGGGGCTGCAGATTAGACAGAGAATAATAGACACTATGGTTCTTCAAGCAAGTACTCTGGTCTTTATTTGTTTAATGTTGGTTTTAATTCAGAAGACAAAATATGTGAAAATCTTAAAAGGGCAAAAAAAAGTAACGGGGGGGGTGGGAAATTTCAAGCCTTATTTACAACAGTTTGGGCTGCATAGATGTAGGAATACTTTCTTCCGGGACAGATCAAGCTGCTTCACTATAATTAAACATCCTATAGATCAGGGGTCCACAACCCCCGGTTCATGGACTGATTCCGGTCCGCATCATGCCAGCAACTGGGCCGCACAAACAAGCCAAGCCCTATTTGCATGCAAAACCACGCCCCCTCCTGTCCGTGAAAAAAATGTTTTCTCCATGGAACTGGCTCCGTGGTGCCCAAAAGGTTGAGGACCACTGCTATAGATTTTTATATGGTACTTTCAATTATTGTTCATGTATTCATAATCAATTAACTTTATTGTTTTTTCAGTGTCAGAATTTGAGGATGAAAAAACAACAACACACACACATCTCACTCATGTCTTCATCTGCTGTCTCACTTCCAGACTGCCAAGCTCTTAACTCACACAAGGCAGAAAACAAGTTGTCTCTTTTGCTATGTGCTTAATTTTCATTCCCTCATTGACCTCTCTTTTATTGTTATTCATTTTCATATCTGACAATAAAAAACATCCCTGTATATGGTGGTTGTGAATAGGATTATCTTTCAGATCGATGCTGAAATTGATTCCCAACCACACTATTTATCAGCCTCCAGCTAAAGCTCTAGCAGGCAGGAAATATTTTCTCTCCATCAAAACTGTTCTTATTCAATTGGTGGAAGGGACATTGTATGATATTAGATGATAATATATCAGATATGCTCTTGCAGTTATTCCTGAACCTAGTTAAAACTAGGTGAACCTGATTTCATTACATCTCATTTTATCAACTCATATTTTTAGTATAATTCAAAACTGTGCTAATTTTTAAATCACTCCGTGGTAATGAAGCAATAAATATACAATTTCAGTAAATTTTCAGCTTGCTTGTCTTCTCTAACTGGAGTGCTTATCTTTTTTCAGATCCAAGAGCTAGACTTAACCTTGACTCTAGTTAGTTTCTATATATTAAAGCAATATCTAGCCCTTTGGTGAGGAAGACGTAAGCCTTCTTTTAACCTGGATTGCTTTCCTTTGTTTCCATTTCTTCTGACATTTTGCCATGCTTTACTCTTCTTTTGTTTCTTGCTGTTTTTCTTGTTTTTTAATGTTTTAAACAATTTGTAAACTACCCCAGAGTCTCTAGGAATTGGGTTACACATAAATGTAATAAATACATTTATTTATTTTCTCCCCAAGCCTAAATACTTGTGTGATCTGGATCTTGGGAGATAAGGAGATGACAGCTGCAGTGTTTCTGATGAGTGGATGAACTGGACTTTTCTCAAAGTCTACTTGCCATACCAACAATTGGGGGAAAGAACTGTAAAGTATTTGAAGCTATTGGTAGGTCTTCATTTCCCAGATCAAGGTCTTGAAAACTGAAAGCTAGATTCTCAAGGAAGCTTCCTGAAGCAAAATTACTAGAAGGAAAAAGGACTTAACAATCAGATATCTTGACAACTCAATTCTTTTACTTTAGCACCTAATTTATCTCTGTTCATCAAACTGGAAATTTTTTGAGGAAGAGCAAAACTGATTATCCATCTTCCAAATGATAGAGCAGTTTGTAGGTAGATTAGGAAACAGTCCCCATGAAAAAAATACTGGTTCTCTAGTTTATTAATATAAGTTATAGTAATAGAATTCAAAGACTAAGATCATTTTCCTTCCCATCCCTCTTCATACCAAGGAGAATTAAGGCAGAGACAATCTAAGTTTATTTCCAACCCTTTCTAGAAACCCACTTTGTTCTTACATAGTAAAACAACTGGTTTTTGTTAATTCTAAAGCCAGCACATACTGATATATGTCTGCAAATGATCTGAATTTCAAAGCAGTCAAAATCCAAGGTTGATTCTCATAAATGCTACCTGTAGTTTTATGTTTACAAGGCAGCATTATTGCAAAAAGATTGGAATAGAAAAAAAAACCTTGAAGGGATCATGATCAAATCAAGGATATTGTACATGAAACTAGCCTGAGGGTTTTTGTACAAGTCAGGAACAACCGCCACTCCTGTGTTGAGATGGAAGCATGGTTATGAATGCTGAATTTTAGTTAAGATATTTGTTTCTCAGTTCTAGAGTCACACCCGGTTCCTATGCAAATGAGAGCAATAGTAAGGATAGTAAGGATTCAGCTCAGGTGCATATCGAATGGGACTTTGGAAGAGAGCATTTGAAAAAACTTTAAAATATTGAATAATATATAGATAGACAGACAGACAGACTCTCACCCTAAATAATTTTTGTCTTTTGAGCAAATACAGCAAAGTCCTAAAACTCCTGGCAATAATTGATCAGAGAATTAATCACAACTCCTAGACTTCTTTGGATCTCTGAAGCTAGAAAATAGCTTCAAAAAGCTATACCATCATATGAATAATTGGCACCCAAACAGGCTATCAGGAAAAAAAAATCTCAGCTTGACATTCATGAGATGGACTTGCATATTACCATGCTGTGGAATTCTTTCAATCAAATAAATATATTAATAAAAATCTTATGATTTCTCAAGTGTATCTAAGAGCTTCCTGTGGAGGAAATGTGATGAGCAAAGCACTGACAGACAGTAACAACCCCCCCGGATTTTTGTTTTGTTACAGGAACCAAGTCAATAAAACTAACATAACCTTTTTTTTTCAACTTGTACTCCCTTATAGTACAACTCTAAAATACAAAGGCATCATTTGGATTTGTCTCCACTTTGCTGCTACCAATTAAAGAGCTATTTTGATATGATAATTCCAGAAGATCATTATACCTAAATGAGATGATTAAACAGAACAAAAATGCATTCTTTGCAAAATATTATCATGGGCCTTAGGGAAGAGAAGTAGAGTTTCTTGCTTGATTATAATTGATTGCTTCTGACGAATAATAATAAAGTCCTCAAACAGGAGAATATTAACCACATTATACATAGGTATACATAAAATATGTCTACTTGTAAAGTGCAAAGTACTCCCACAGAAGGTGATGAAAAGACTGTAATGATTGATATCGTTTGGACATCAGATACGCTCATGGCATATTCTCCTACACAATATTCTATAAATGCCATATTAGATGAATCATACAACTTGTGAGAAGGAAAAACTTTTACATTGTATTTAAATTAAGATATACATGGAATAATCCTATAAATTAGCAACTGAATTTGGATGGTGTTATCCCAGACTTTTCCAAGAGAAAGTCACCTATCATTTGTATATAACACTTTATTTAAGAAGGGTTGGATATGTGGCTCAGTGGTTAAGATGCTGAACTTGGCTGGAAAGCCAGCAGCTTCAACCCCTGATTGCCACACAAAAGGGTGAGCTCCCGTTATTATTTGCCCAAGCTCCTGCCCATCTAACAGTTCAAAAGCATGAAATGCAAGTAGATAAATAGGTACCACTTCAAAGAAGAGGTAACATGAAGTCATGCTGACCACCTGACCGCGGAAGTGTCTTTGGACAGCGCTGGCTCAATGGCCTTGAAACGGAGATGACCACCATCCTTTATACTCAAGCAACAATTAGCGGAGTAAAATCTGCAGGGAATCCTTTACTCTACCTTTTTACTTTATTGAAGAGAAAGTTCGTAAAGCCTGGACTATGGAGAATTCCTTTCACATTTGGAAGCTCTTGTTATCCTGCCATTCTTTCACAGTTTCTATTGGTTACCCATCTCATTACTGCATTAATGAAGCACATCAGTTGCTCTAGGAACTCACCCTAAGTCTTTTGTAAATGTTTGACAAAGCTTTTTAATCGACTTGGATGACTTTAATCAATCTTCACAACTGATATGTCTGGGTCACTCTGTTAACCCCAACAACTGCATGACAATGCTAACTTGAGGCCACCTCCAAATAAAATGAGTTTTCTGAAGCATTTGGGGTCAGGCAACAAACTCTGACAAGATACAATAAGTGACACTTTATTAGAAGTGCATAGATTTAAAGTCCATATGAGCATTTTTTAAAATTCATGAGCACCGTCATACTGCACTCTAAAATATACTGAGAATTACATAAAAAGAGTTGTTTTTTGCTACTATTGTATATTCAAAGTGATAGTGTGATTACTAGGCACAAAGAAATGGAAAGCTGTACTTTCAAACAAGCTCTTGAAAGAGGAATAGGAAAACATTTTGTGATGGGGCTTCCAAAATGAGCTGTCAATTTCTACCTATAACTCTTGACTCAAAAGCCTTTGAACATCATTATCCATGCAATCTGATGGGTGGGGAACAATCAAATGAATATAACAAAGAAGTAACACAGCTGAGTTGTAAGTCAGCTATCTTCCATTTAGCAAAAAATCAACTTTCTCTTTCTGAAAAAGAGAAAACTAAAACTAGAATATACTTTGAGAGCAGCAGAGTATGTTTCATAGATGATTTATATCTAACTCATGTTGAGCTTTCTAAAGATATATGATTGGAAAATTATAATCCTTTTTGGAATATTTCCCATTTATTCATCAAACTGGAGTGAACCAAAGAAATATTTTGCTTGGGTGTATGTGTGTATAATATCTGCCATTTGAAAATAGCTCTTATTCAAAAATTTATTAGGCAGTTTTCAATTTGGACAGCAGTGCTTTATGGTTACATTATGGGTATGTCAACAATATATTCATTTAACATTAATACAGTAATTCACACAAGAATTAACTTTGTTAACATATTCTCATATTAAACAATTCTATTAATTCACTTCTGAATTATTTATGCTTTCCTTTTCATTTTAGGAGGGGAGGGGAGGGG
>JANHFO010005816.1:317440-328165 GCA_032468095.1 Pareas carinatus | reverse complement strand
ACCAGCTAATATCTCCCACAGGCCAGTACGCTCCCACAGAGAGGGCCTCATCAGGGTGCCGTCGGCCAGACAATGTCAGCAGGCGACCCCCAGGGTGAGAGCCTTCTCTGTGGCAGCTCCAGCCCTGTGGAACGAACTCCCTCCAGAAATACGGATCATTACAGATCTCCAGGCCTTCCCGGCGCCGGGCCCTAGAGACGCTGCTATTTACCCAAGCCGGATTGTCCTGATCCCTCTTTTATACTGTAATTTGGTTTTAAAATTTTAACTGTAAATTTTAACTTTATTCAGCCAGCATATTTAATTTTTAAGGGTTTTTAATATTGTATTTATGCCTATGTTTTATTTTTGACTGTACACGGCCCTGAGTCCTTCGGGAGAAGGGTGGTATAAAATTTTTAAAAATAAATCAATAAATATTGAATGTGTACGAGTACACCTCATGAGTAAAATCTCAATTCAGTGTGTGTTTTGATTTTTCATGCCTGACTCATCTAATCTTATTTTGAAAATCACAATTTAAATTATCAATTCAAATTTTAAAATGTTATCCAACTGTTGTGTTATTTAAAGCAGGAACTCATGACCCTGATGATCTAAAAGTAGCTGTATAAAATAACTCTAAAAGCCATACCTGTTCCAAGATGAGATGGCTTCTGAGAAATAATATGACCGCTTGTATCAAAATTGTACTGGGTACTAAAATCATCAGCAGCTGTCCTTGTTGTAATAGAAACCTAACAAGAAAGAATCTAATGTCAAGTAAACAATTAGGAAAGGATATATGTACATTCTATTCCCTATGGTAATTCTCACAAACCATGATGATGATTAATTATTACTTATGAAACTTGTATGTTCCCTCAAGTCTCAAGGCTCACAATATCATGAAAATCAATAATTGTAACTCTTAAAAATGTGCAAATCATTAAGAGAAGGCATTCTTGAGAGATACATCTTCTGCATATATAAACTATCTGGAAAGGGCTTTGAAACAGTCTCACTCGCTCTCCAGGTGAAAGTGAGTACTTTGATTTTTCAAGGCATTGCCACAAGTTAAATAATCCTCAAATCATGCACAAGATCTAATTGTTTTATGAATCTTCTAAGAGCAGAATCTTCTAAGAGCAGAATATCTAAATACCAAATTATGGAGTCGTATCCTACAATAAATAGAGTTTCCTGCCTCTGAATAAGGATCTTTTAATATTCCACTTCCGTTTGAAACTGTGCTTCAGTCTACATACAAATGTGTTGCTAGGTGTTTATACAGATTGTAAAAAGCATTTTTATATTTGGCTTGTTATACTTAGATGCACAATTCTACTCTTGGGCATTGTTAATGTGTTTTGTTCATCTCAATTTTCAGGATTCCATTGAAAAATGAAGCGAATGGAACATTCAAAACTACTCTGAAAATCTGACATACAAAAGAGCATTTACAGCTTGTTCAAATACACCTATGATCAACAAGCCCCCTCAAAAGAGCGAGTTTTCAAAAAAATAATTTATCTTTGCTTGGCTGGCTGCTTGAGTATATGGCTCATCCAAAGCCTCTGTGTTTATTTAAAGAAGCATAAGCTAAGTTTCTATGCTATGTTTAGCTTGCTAAGTATTTGGTGTTTACTAAACTCTGATGACAATCCATCCTATTGTTTGTGGAATTTTAAGAGTGGAGGAAATAATAAAAGATTTTTTGTTGATCTGGGATAGTTTGTTAAACTTTGGCACAAATGTACTTTGTCTATGTTCATGTGCCCTGTTGACACAGTTACTACTAATCCATATTATTGGCCTGGCGTCTTTGTGTGTTAATTAGTTTGGCTTGTTTACTAATGACTTTTGTCTCTTTTGTTCCATTGGTCCTTCAAATACTTTTTTTTAACTAAGCAAAGATTGTTTCTTTCTGTTCTTTGCCGAAGTTTTTAAGATGGAAATGCATGCAAGGCATAATTGGTCGGAGCAGAGCAGCTTTTTTCTTATTAAAATTAGAATTAATTGGCCAAGTATGTCTGGACACACAAGGAACTTTTCTCCAGTGTACATGCTCTATACCAGTTGTTTCCAAAATGGGCAGTACCGCCCCAGGGGTTGGTGGGATGGCTTAGGGGTGCTAGGAGGCAAAGGGGGTGGCAGGTGGGCGCTAAGAGGCAGGGGGCGCGGCCCAGAAGGTACGGGGGCACAAGCCTCCCTGCACATAAGGAGCATAAGGCGCAGCACGAAGGCCGGCTTTGGAGCACTGTCCCCGCCACCGTAGTTCAGCAAAGCAGCGCCCTTTCGTGCTGTGCCTTATGCTCCTTATGAGCCGGGAGACTTGTGCCCATCCCCATGCTTTCTGGTCAGTGCCCGAGGGGGGGCCAGCTCTGCACGCCACCAGAAAGCTTTTTCCCCCTCCCCAAGCCAAAGCTCTATGCTCTGGCAGAAAGAGAAAGGTGCGTGCTGTGAGTGAAGGCAGCAGCGGGGTGTGTGTGTGTGTGAAGCGCCAGAGCTCTCACTCTGTGTGTGTGTGTGTGTGTGTGTGTGTGTGAGAGAGAGAGAGAGAGAGAGAGAGAGATTCATTCTGTATCGCTCTCTCATTCTCTGTGTGCCTGTCTTTCTTTCTGTGTCTCTCATTCTGTGTGTGTGAGAGAGTCTGTCTCCCTCTCTCTCACCCTCTCCATTCCTCTCCCTCTCCCTCTCTTAGTCTCTCTCATTCTCTCTCTTGCTTTTGCTCTCTCTCTCTCTCTCTCTCTCTCTTCCTCTGTCTCTCAGGCAGGAACAAATATCACACTAAAATGTGTAATACTTAGCTTCAATTACTTTGTAATAATCAAACTAACTTTAATAATTTTTCTACTTAAAGATTCTGTTATGATTAAATAAGCATTTATGATTTTGTTATAATTTAATAAGCTTTTTAAAAAATTTACATTAAATAGGTGCCTTTTATATTCATAAAATGGAAGTTCTCTGATCATTATTTTACAAATGTTCCTTTTAAAAAAATTCATATTGGTGGACCTCAGGATTTCAAATTATGAAATTAGTGGTCCCCAAGGTCCAAAAGGTTGGTGATCACTGCTCCAAACAAAGAAACTGACTCCAGATTACTGAATGTGGGGATTTAACACTCTTGCTAAGTGACTTAAAACCAGATATTGGGAAACTGGTATCACTTCATTAAGCCCATCCATCACATTAAGAATTTACATGAGCAGTGAAGGAGTTACTAAATTTTACTGAGTTAACCAAGTTACTAGTTACTAAGGTTCTTGATAAATGACTATCAGACTTTGAAAACCTCGTATCACTGGATCATGTTCAACAATTTTGTTGAATTAACATTAGCTAAAAAGATTTTTAGATTGAATTTTGAATAAATGTGCAATTAATTGTTACAGTTTTGAATTTTACTGTTACTATCTTCCTTAGTGGGTCATGCAAACCTCTATTCCTCATAATGCTATTTATTGGGGGTGCAGGTGGGAGGCACTAAGGATGAGTTTGTAGTACTAAGGGGGCGGTGGACTGAAAAAGTTTGGGAACCACTGCTATAGATACTCCTTTGGCTGGAAATCTGGGCCACAGAATGGAATTTGAGGGTGGACATTGGATAGAAGAAGAAAGTGCATAAGATAGCAGTGCTAGAATAGGAGACCAGAGTTCTAGGATAAAACAACAGACAAAATCCTTAAGACAAAATCCTAATATAGTGCTAATGATTCCCTAACCTAGAAGAGGCTTAACCACAGCCAAACCCATATCCAATACCTAAACTTTGTTAATCTGAATATCCCTGATTCTCACCTGTACCCTCTGAACCTGGTACAGCACTTTTCCTGTTTTGGATCATAGATCAATTTTGACCATTCCCTAGTTAAAGATTCTCGTTTATGCATTTTAACCCCCACCTCCAACTTGCTAGACAAATTTATCTTGCTCTGAGCACCAATATATATATTGTCAAACCACATTATACAAAGGATAATCACCTTCAGTCAAGAACTAGGAAATGAGTCATATCTGAAATATCTCTGCCTTTTGAGATTCAGGACATGTGGGCAAAATATCCTCCTAAAATTCAACTCTTATATTGTAATAAATAAAAATGGTCAATAATTTTTGTCTTGATTGTTTATCATTTTTGACTCCTGGATAAATAGATTTTCTCCATGGTTTTTGCCCTAGGGGTTGCTGTATTCTTCCTATCCTGATGGAATCATAAAATCCATGGACAGTAATATTTTGATATTATTGAAGTGGCAGGCAAGGTTGACATTTTCCGGACTTTCTGTTTCAGGGTATTAATGGGAAGCAAAACGTAAAGTGATCATTTTGCCCCTTCGAACCTCCAAATGAATTTTCCCCATTTGGGGAGAAAATCAGGATTTTTAAGGAATGTGATGGGTGCCCAAGGCTTGTACAAAGCTTATGATATTAATATTGCTGCTTAATCTGCCCATAATCTCCAAACAATAAAGGGTCATTTTTTGAACTTGTTTACATTTCAGGGGCTGTTCAGGATAATTTCAATCCCTCTGTTAAGCCATAGTTTGCTTATGGCTAATGTGATGAGCACTTGTTTCATTTTCATATAGAAAATTATGCTACTGTTTAGCACTACATTGGCAGTATATACACAAATCATTAAAACCAAACCAATTATATTAGGTTTCAGCACAATGCGTGAATCCATTGACTGTAAATGAAATTAAGAAAAATGTGAGGAAAATATGTTAGAATACCAACATATTTTAAATAAACTTTAATTTGATCTTGCACTGTACTTATTTTAGGTTTTATATGAATCCTTATGGTGCTTTTAGGAGTTTTATGAACTTACAGATTTTACCTCCTCCATTTCTGTAACTCTCCAAGTGATTTATGGTGACCGGTGATATATACTGTCCAGGTGATGCATGATGATTGGGACAATATTGTATTGTAATGAAACAAACACGCAATCTTCTGTCTAATGGAGTGTTCATAATGCATTTCAAGTAGATATGCCAGCCACATTACAAAGGTGCTTAAAACAGAGAAAAAGAGGTTATCATGACTGAATGTCTTCATTCTCCAGCAAATCACTTGCAAATGAAAAAGAAAATCTCAAATGACACATCTATTGTGGTAAGAACACAACTAATTCTCTCTCAGAAAGTACAGAGTCTAATAATATGCTAACTGGTAATAAAGTTCATATTGAGGGACAGAGAGAGTAGTTCAAATCATCAGACATTCAATCTAATTGTTCTTCACACATTCATTTTAATGAAATATGAAGAATACAAGCTAGAGGCAGATTTTTGCTCACTTTTCTTCAAGGTAGCCACTGCTGTGTCTTTATAAGTGGGTATCTAACATTTCAATCTTGCCAAATAAAGTTAACTTGGGAATGTCGTATCTTTTTATTTATATTTTCACCTTGGGTATACAGATGAAGCACTTAGATGTCATGACTAATTAAAATTACAATCTTAATTGCAAAGAAATCACTAATAAGACTTGTTTCAATTTGAATCGAAATGTGAGGGTAGCATTTCTTTAACCACATCTTTTTTTCTTCCTTCGTGCAGGTGTGTGTGTGTGTGTGTGTATACTATATGTGTGTGTTTGAGTATGTATATATACTATATGCATATAGTATGTACACACATACACATACTCATATACACACACTTCTGACTTACAAAGAAGCCTAATAAAAGATGTCACTGCTTTAAAGAGTGGCTATGCTCATGTTCCCCTAACACAGTGATGGCGAACCCATGGCATGTGTGCCACAGCAGACACGCAGAGCCCTCTCTGACGGCATGCGAGCTAAGTCGCCCCAGCATCACCCCAGAGCTGAGCATGCTCAGAAAGGAGTAGCGGCACCAGGTGATGACATCATGGGATCATGCAGATGCTCAGAAAAAGAATAGCCCCACCAGGCAATGAGATCATGAGCCACGACTTATTAGACGCGACATTCATTGCTTAAAAGGTTTGCCATCACTGCCCTAACAAATCAAACCACTATCTTTCAACCATTTTTACACATAGCAATAACAAGCTAGCTCTTCCTAGAGTAGTATTAGGCAATGTAATGTGTATGGAGAATTCTCTTACTACATCAAAATATATATATATATCAGCATGCCGCAAAGAAAAATCCAACCTTCTAGAATCATCTTGATTCTAAGAAAACCTCTAAGCTTAGACACTCCTCGGAGACATTCAGTGGTGGTATTTACTTTTTTGGGGGAGGGGGAAGTATGTCACTTGTCTAGGAGAAAAAAAAAGAAATCAAATAGAATTTCTGGGATTTCAATCTTTTGAGGGGTTATTCATTTCGGCAAACATTTTCTTGAACAGGTATGACATTATGTCAGAGCTTCTATGCATATTCTCTCAAAGTCTTTAAAATCCATTGCCCTGTCAAAGCCCACCTTTGCCCTATAGTAAGAGAAATGTGTGGGAAGGCGCTATTCAAACAGAAATCCAAGTATGTGTCAACTTTAGAATTACTGTATTATAATGGAATAGAACTGATGGCCGTAGAAGATAATGTTGTCTTTCAATCACTGAACAGATAACACTTTATATCTGTTTTGAAAACTCGTTGCTATGCAATGATATATTCAGCCGGTATACACATAGGAACCAATTAATTGTAATGAAGGCAAATAATTCAAACAAAACTTAGCAACTGCAAAGCAAAACATCAAAATTTCAAAGTAGTGGCAGGAACACTCTTTCTTTTCAAAGTCTTTAAAAGAGCATAGATCACACATATTCAGGAAACACAGAGCCAGTTGTTACATGAAGCAGAACAAAAAGAGAGAGAAGCAAAACAAACTCACTAGATTTCATGCAATGATCCCAGTGCTTATGTTCTGGGTACGAATATTTAATAAGAAATAACTAAGTAAAAAGATAAAATGGTGGATATGTGGCATAAATATTGCAACGTTATGAGAGGAAAAAAAAGTTTATTCTGACCTACAGAGTTTATAGTGAAAACTGTGCAGTTATAGATAACTACTCAATAAAGAAGAAACCTTCACTTTATCTTGTTTCCATGATACTTTTTTTAAAAAAAGGTCTACGTTTTTTTTCTTGGTAGGCTTTTGTTTGTTTCTTTAATCGAAGGAAGTTATCCTGGGTTGGAGACAACACAGAAATGTCCATGATGGCTATGATCAAACTGATTTCAGGAGCACTGTAATGTTAGAGTAGGGGGCCCTAACCCCCAGTCCATGGACTGGAACCTGTCTGCAGCTTGCTAGCAACTGGTCTGTGCAAACGAGTCAAGTCAAGTTGGCGGGATGTAGGTAGCATGCAAAACCACACCTTCTCCGGTCTGTAGAAAAACCTTTCTCCATGGAACCGGGTCCAACCAGGTCTAACTGTGTTAGAGTACAAGGCTGTCCCTTTTCTATGTGTGATATTATGTTATTCTCATGCTCAAAACAGGAGAAACGTATGGCATGAGGCAAATAAACAAGCTTCTATGGACACTGATAGGGCCAGAGGAAGAATTCTGGTTGTTTGCCAATGTCAGTAGAAGATGACAAGGATTAGTGGCTATAAATAGTTGCATATTAAATTTAAAATACAACTATCTCAATGATATCATAGTCACTGTTAGGCATTATAGCATAAGTGGTGGACAGTTAACATTATTACAATTAGCCATCATTATGGTTAGCATCACTAACATCTTACTTGATGCATCTTTCTACGTGATTCAAAGTGAAGGACTTGCACAGGTACACAAGAGACTGATCTACTTCGTGTATGATTAAGTCAATCTATATTCTACATGCAGCCATGTACATGTGCCAAAGTACACAAATTTAAATGACAATAAAATCCAGCATGTATCATTTATTTTGTGGCTTGAAAAGTTTTCAAGCTATACCTATTTAGTTGTTTTTTTTTCAAAGAAGTGAAGGCAACTTCTAAATATAGGATTAATTTTAAAGTTTGCAAAATATGTCTTCTATTCACCCATTGAAAAATGAAGTTTTCTCCACAAATCTTGTACTAGATTGAGTGGATTGTCTTACACAAATGAGAAAGATTTCAAAACTCAGGGAATAAGCAAGAGTACAGATCAGTGCATGGTGCTGAAAAAATGAATACCTTTGAAGAATTATTCTGTCACTTGAATGGGGTAGTTTGCCTGGTAAATGTAACTTTTTTTGTAATATCTAATCTTTTCTCTCTTTTTTTTCTTCCCGATTCAATTACTCTTGTTAATCTTTTCAATTCGTTGTCTGCTTTCCATTTTTCTACCTCCCCAATGCAGCTGGCCTTTTCCCTCATTCCATATGCCTGCCTGCCTGCCTGCCTGCCTGCCTGCTAGAAGATAGAAGGAGAATGTGTTTTGAATTGAGTATTTCTTGGTTTGAGAGTGGTCATGTGAGACATACATGGCCGATTATATATTGAAGAGAGATCTGTTAAAAATAAAGATCATTTTGAAAGTAGTTAAGCTTTTGGTCTTGCCTCTATTGTTTTTGTCAGGAGAGTAGGTTTTGGTATAACAGAATCAGAATTGGAATTTATGTGTGTATCTGGACACACAAGTGTCTCCAGTGTATATGCTCCAGTGTACATGCTCTATAGCTACATACAATAAACAAACTGTGATTACAATCAAAGATACATTCATAATTATTTGTATATATAAGCATACATACATCTACATTAGCTGTAAACAAACACATACGCATAAATCAATAAATACATTTCCACAATTAGTTACAGTTGCAACTGATAATCTTGGTTAATAAGATGGGGAGGCTGTATTGCATAGAATTTTTGTTTCTGTATATATGGATATGTAGAAATATAGGTCAATAAAGAAACAATCTAATTTTCCTTTTGGGGGGTTACCTTAAATTCAGATTAGAATCTGAAATTTTGGTGAACATAACATTTGGTTATCTAATTAATTATAAAGTGCATATGCTTTACATATATGTGTGACTTATTCCAAAATAGTATTAGAATAAGCACCGAAATCAAACTTATATCAAGTATAAGTATCTTTCTATTTCTGTGCTTTGAAGGAGACTTGTGAAGTAATTAGATGCAACTAGCAATACAAAACAAAGTTTCTCGGGTACCTACTCTGAAAGTTATCACAAAAGAAAATGAGGAAATTGAAAAAGCCTTATTTAAATGTTAGTCATTAAAATGAAATACCAATTACTTTGAAGGTTTTCAGAATTGCAAAAAAGAAACGAAGAAAAGTTGTGACAGGGCAGACCAGGGGCTAGAGACAGGAAAGGCATTATTAACTGAAATCTTGGGTGGCATTTATGCTTTGCCTTTCACTGAAGTTTATTTATTATATATTAATTGAAAACCAATGAAAAGTGTACTGATAACTACAATTTGCAAAAATGCCTTCTATTCTTTTATTTTTCATTAGTGGAACAAAGGCAGTTGTTTAGCCATAAATGTTATAGTTATTTGCCTGGTGTTCAAAGTACAAAAATGACCTTTCAGAATAATTGGAATTGCTTTAATATGTCTATTTGTATACCCTCTAGGCAAGTATTATAATATTAAATGATGAAAAGCTATGGAAATAGTTTATAATTTTATGACACTTAACTATCCAATGAGAGAAACTGAGAGAGAATGTTTTATTATAGTGCAGGTATTGTTTGAGATATAACCATTTGGATTAGATAAAATTTAAGCCCAGGAACTCTAATAAATCTGATTTTTCAGTTCCATTTCTCTTCATATTCAAAACCTATTTTTGAAAACATGCCTTACGAATAATTTAAAATATTTTTTTTTTAAATGAGTAACAAAATAGGCTTTTATTATAATGGAGATGGCAATCCCCCAGAGAACCTTACATCCAATCTATCATCCAGAAACTTTACCTATAAAGTATATTATGCTACCGACTCAGCAGCATGATACAAACTCTGTTCTAGTGTGGCATTTGGCTTCCATAAAGAAGCCTTTTGAACAATATATTATTTTCCGCATGGAGTTCAGAATAATTATATAGGCAGGTGGTGAATGCAACCACTTTCATTCTTGCAAATCAAGGAAAAAATCAGCTCTCAGAACTAATTAGAACAGATGTATTTGTACTGAAAGAAATGAACAATAGCAGAAGCAACAGTTTATAGTAAATTGTGTTATTCATTGCACTATTTTACTTTCAAATCTCTACCCTCACTTGTCCTGCTTTTGCTTTATGCTTGTCTTACTTTTCAATATAAAGGATTTATGCTTGTCTTAGTTGGAAGATTTAAAAATAAAGCCAATTGGTTTTTTAATACATGAGTCACTCTTCTCATGAAAACACCCTGCCTTTACTGGAAAGGATGGAGAGGGCTGTAGATATACGTAATATAGTCTTGCATTCTGGTCTGGATCTTTTCCCCCCATCCGACAAATTTTGATTTAGTTCCAAATATCTTTTCAAATTTGACAATTTGTAATTGCATTTATTGTTAACGTCTTACTCCACTTGTTACAGATGGAAATGACCACCTCACTATGCTTTGGATGCTTCTGGATTGAAAGGATTAGCCAGCTATATAAACTGCTGCCCAGTAGACACCCAAATTTGTTAACATCACATATTAATCCCCAAACTAAGCCCTCTGGTTGCAATTTATTTATTTTATTTATTTATTTATATTAATATTTATATCCCGCCCTTCTCCCCAAAGGGGACTCAGGGCGGCTTACAGGCAACGTTAAAATACAGATACAATACAA
>JANHFO010005816.1:269733-282327 GCA_032468095.1 Pareas carinatus | reverse complement strand
TATGCCTGTAAGCCGCCCTGGGTCCTTCGGGAGAAGGGCGGGGTATAAATAAAATTTATTATTATTATTATTATTATACATAGCTCTCTAAAAATATGCTAGTGGACAGACATCTAGTAACAGAAGAACATGGCAGAAATATTTTGTTTTGCCCCTGTCATGCACAAGCAGTTGCTTATTTTCAGAATACTATTTGGCAACCTTTATCTGAAGCTGCAGAGATGAAACATTAAAAACTGCAGGACAGCAAAATTAGACAAGAAATCTAAGCTATATACTGTATTATGTGTCCGTGTGTTTTTATTTATTGTACCCTTCTCCTTCCCTAATCATTTGAAAATGTATTACACAGTTGCCTGCCTGTCACACTGCAATAATCTAAGTTCAGACATTCATTTTAACAGAGTGCACACTTTAAGAGCAATCTGCCCTCTCTTCTGTATCAAATGTCTTCCTCATAATCACTAGCCTCGCGAGATGTGATCAGGCCAGATTCCAAAGACTTACTATGATGATTATAGACAGTTTCATACTTTCAAAGGAGCAACAGTTCCGGCAAAAAAAATGCAAACAAACTCAAGTTTAGTGATGGTCATATCTCCTCATGTTCCAGGCAACATACATACATACACATGTACATACATACATACATACATGCATACGTGTGTGTGTGTGTGTGTGTGTGTGTGTGTATTTGCAAATAAGAATTTTTATTTTATTTTTTCTTAGACTACTTTCCTTTTCTAAGTTTGATTTTGAAACATTTTGCAAGGTATCCTTTGCTGTTTATTTGGAAGCATTAGCTGCCCAACTCCAATAGGTTCTAATTACACAATTATTTTCCAAATCTGCCGAAATAATATGGTTCCTTGCTAAGCACCCTATAGATGTTATTTCCATAAGGGGGAAGGTTTCCATGTTCAGTATCTTTGAGATTATTATGAAACAAGAGCAGAGGTGAAGATGTCTGTTCATTTAAGAACTGTATCATTGGCTTTCAGGCCTGAAGCTTCTAAAGAACAATCCAGAAGTTTCTCCAGAAAAAGATACTACTTAAGAATATAGCAGTTGACATCCCTGTTCCAGACAGCACAGACTGATTTGTGAAGGTATGTTTAGATAGGCACCTTGAATGGATTGCTGGCATGTATAAAAATGATATCTATACTTGAATCTAAAATGTACCTAAAATATGTAACAGACCATTCTGTTTACTTACATTTTTTGAGGCAAATGCAAATTAAGGAGTTCCATTTGATCTGCACAATTATTGTAATAGATATTTACTGAGAAAAAATAATGTTGCAACGTTACCGCTTTAAGAAAAATACAAAGCATAAAATCTTGATATAATTGTGTGGAACTTAAAGCATCTTCATTTTCAAGTAATGATGTGCAGTAACTCAATATGTATAACAGTTTAATTTAAAATGAAACAAGATTTTTTTTATATCTCAGTGTTTCCTCGTGTTACATCTGTGCAAATGGCAGAGCAAATTAAGTCTCTCTACTGAGAATACACTTTATCCTCTATAGTTGCTTCACATTCCTATCTAGAAATTAATATTTCAAAAGCTTTGTGTTAGATAACCTAAATACCTAATTCTGCAGTCTCGTGTAATACTATTTTCTCACCAGTTTGCTTCAGGAGAATGGACAATATAAACAATGCTAAAGCCAGGACTGGTCAAATAAAATAAAAACTAACAATATAAGCTTAATATGCATGTTGACAAATGCAGGCACAAGTTGTCAAAACCTATTATTATGAGGGACAATACAAATAACTATCGGTCTCTTATTCTTTTGATCTGTTTCTGTTTCTATTAGGAACAACAAGACTTCACTATGAAAATAGACTTCTTTGTTTCAAATACAAATGCTAGCCTACTGACATCCAAAGCAGGTGCACAGCCACATGATAGTGACCTGGTAGGAATGAAGACAGTGAATGCTATGGATCTGGAGAGAATGTGGGTAGGTTTTAGCCACTGTGACTAAAAATATTACAAAGATTCTTTTAGGTCAAGTTCAACTCTTAGGGACTTCGTGGAAACATCAGTTTCGTTCTCTTGGCAACAAAAAGGAAGCGGTTTGTTTTCTGCTTTGTAAATTATTTACAAAATATTACATATTGCATTTTTTTCTGTTCTTTGACTGCTCAGCCTGGAATATCCTGATAGTTTCCAATACAAATACTAACTAGCTCCGATCATAGAATCAGCTCTCACGTAACACGAAAGATATGTTCCTGGGAACCCTTGTGCTTCACAAAATCATTCAATATGAAAACCGAGGCTTGTAGAAAGAATAGGGTTAGAGACCACTCAAAAAGTCAATATTTTTGCTTATGAATGTGTTTTCAAGCAAATACATAATTCTAATAAAGTACTTAAACGGTTAAAGAGGTTTACTACACCAAGTTTTCATATATATTTTTCTGTGATCTTCTCTTATATTTTCAGAGAATTTGCCGCGGACTCTTCTTGGCCTAAATTTCCATCTAAACACCCAATAAACATTCCATCTCTTCCAATATTTTGTGTTTTGTTCTAATAGATTTTATAGCAATTTTGCTTATTCTTTCTAATTTTCTCAGCATTTCTTCTTACAGTCTGTAAGATTGCCTCATTTAGGCCAGTAACCTCTATGATTCCACTTTTTTTTCATTTCTTTCAAAACACTTGAGAATTCCAAAGCTTTTCTTAATTTTTTCTTTCCTGCACCTGAATTGTTACCCTCAAAACATTGTTTTCAATTAGTATACTCATTTTGGGAGTAGGGGAGGTAAAACATACTTAAGAGTGACAACATACCCAAGAACTGAGAAGTGAAGCACAGGAGATTCTAACAATATAGCACATATTCGGAAAAGCATTCATACCCCACCATTTCCCCCTGAAGAATCCCAATTTGCCAGGAAATAAGTTGAAACCAATCGAAGTAAATGGCATTCACCATCCACAAAGTGGCTACTTTACTTTTGTTGTATGACTTAACATATTCTTATAGAGCTGTGGTGGCGCAGTGGTTAAAGTACAGTATTGCAGGCTAATTCTGCTGATTGCCAGCAGTTTGATTCCCACCAGCTCAAAGCTGACTCCTCCTTCCAAGGTCAGTAAAATGAAGGCCCAAATTGTTGGGGGCAATAGGCTGACTTTGTAAACCGCTTAGAGAGAGCCATGAAGCAATATGTCAATCTAAGTGCTATTCCTAGCGCCAGTGTTTTAATTGCCATAGAACGCACCGGAACAGCATTCCAACACCTTTTTTCGACGGATTTTCCAAGTTTTGAAAACCCTCGTCCAAATCCAGCCAAGAACAACCATTCAGGGACAGCTTGTCTTTCATTGCAGCAATGTAAGCAGTGGCTAAATCCTTCGAGGATCTTTGAGTTAATTGATCTAATCTTTGATTAGCGCAGCGTATTATTGCTCCAGTCAGCTGTCACTCATGAAAACACCTCCTTGAATTCTTCATCCAATGAAGAAGAATAGTCAAAGGAGCAATTTGTCAATGGAGAATGAACTCTGTCAAGCAAAAGCAGAAGGGGAGACCGGGTTTAAATCAAGCCAAATGGGTCAGTGACTTGCTGGCTTAACTATACGACTTGCAATTGAGGAAAATCTCCCTTCTTTTTTGCTGTAGAACATTAAAAAGTGGAAGAATTGTGATGTTCTCTTTGTTCTTCTTAACAGTAACTTGTTGTCGTGTGTGCATTTTTAGTTTGTGTGTGTGTGTATGTGTGTGTGTATACACATATACATACACACACACACGTAATTTTCATAGATTTTCACTGGTATAGATATGTAGGTCTGGGTGTGTTCGGGTCTTCTCCCATTTAAGATTGAGAATATTTTGGCGACGTTTCGGCAAGGTCTCACTTGCCATCTTCAGGCTGGTGCTTTTGGCTTCTTGCTGTGACCAGTGTAACAACACAACAGCCCATTATACCAACATCAACTCCATCAACCAATCAAGAAATAACAACTCAGTTAACCAGCTCAGCACACCAAACCCTCCCACCAGTATTTACAGATAAAAGGCAACTCCGATCACACTTCACTCACACTAGCAAGAAGCCAAAGCACCAACCTGAAGATGGCGAGTGAGACCTCGTCGAAACGTCACCAAGATATTCTCTATTCTATACGGGGAAAGACTCGCACACCTAAACCTACATACCTGTACCAGTGAAAATCTACGAAAATTATATATATGTGTGTGTGTGTACACACACATACACACATATACATATATATACACACAGTTCCGGCACCTATTTTCTTACAAAAAAAGCACTGGCTAGCACTATTGTTATAAATATATGGTCTCAATAAGGAAAACCGTGAACTGGAAAAATCTATATCCATCAGGATACACCCATCAAAAGGGGTAGAGGATAAAAAATGGGCAGCATCCAACTCAATCTTTTATCTGGATTGCTATTCACTACCTGAATGGTTACAAAAAGAAGTTGGTAAAATATGCTGTCTCTGCCCTCTCAAAGGGAACAAAAGTAATTGTCTTTATTTTTGACAATGTTAACCTAGAACGGAAATTAAACTTGGCAGGACATAAAAGGCTCTTCTACACATATCAAGTTCATGCATGGTATGTTTTTAACCCTAGGAAATTTCCTGTGGTAGCCACAACACCTGGGTTCACTCAGCATAATATAGCTTCTTGGATGCCGTACCAAACTATTCAGCTGTCCAGATTTATGCCTTTGAGCCCTTGCCTTCCTAACAGAATTTCCTGACAAATAATGAAATCCTGTAGGTTTGTATCTGACAGAGGACTTTCAAAAAACCAAAAACAAGGACAAACATCATAGGCTGTGAGTTTCTGGGATTCTTTCTTTATGTGGAGTCTAGCGAAGAGACTCCTTTAAAGTAAACTTACCCAAGGTAACATTTTGAGTATCCTAACAATTTTAACAAGCATTTAACCAAAACAAATGAACGTTGCAATGTCAGTCTGGTTCTTAAATTTTTAATGTTATTTTTTTAAAACACAAATACACACACAACTTTATCAATATAAATGAAATTTTGCCATGGATAAAGTTGGCTTCATATGTATTCTGTGCAATATAATATTTTTAATGGAAGTTTTCCTGTTTTGGAAAGCCAAACTCTATACACAGGAAGGTATTTAAACAGTATTACATGGCGGGAAGAACAGGTGTGCTATTGGAAAAAAACATGAAAAGTTTTTAAAGTGCTATTTGCAAATTTCCAGTGTATAATTGAAGTTGAATAGCCAACGGTCTAAAATGTTCTTGAAAAACATGATTGGAAATAGAATTCTATTGCTGGAATTTATATATCCTTGAAGGAGATGGGCAATCTAGAAATATAAAATATTAATAAATAAAAATATCTAAATATGCGTACGTGATGCCTATCTGAATGATTGAAAAAATGGATGGGCAGCAGGGAAGCTGCTAGTATAGGATAATAGGGCATAAAACAAAAGCACCACCAAATCGAGTTTCACGTTTGCCAAATGAAAGAACCCATCTCTGCCTTTATTAAATGTAGAGAAAACAGATTGTGTTCATCTTGCTTGAGGCCACAAACCACATGGCATGGAACTCAGCCAGGTTTTGTCACACAGTTCACTTAGAAGTTTTGCTATATTAAGGAATGGAGCAGATGGAATATTTTCTTCCAGTAAGATAATTCTAGAGGAAACTATTAGAAGTACTGGGGGAAAGGGTTTTGGTTTTTTGGTTTTTTTTTAGCTTTAACTGCTATTTCAACAGATTAAAGTGGGAAGGCAGAGCCAAAAATAGAAAGAACCAACTAAAAACAAAGAGTGAAATCCAAAGGTGCTTGTTCTCTAAGACACAACATACTATTTGTTTTTCTCTTATCATCATTGCTGTTTCCCCAGAAGCGGCTCTCAAGAATTGTGATAATATTCTAAGCATATTGCTGGCACACGCAAGTAAGGGAGTAAGGAAGGGGGGAAAAGGGATATCCTATTCACAAACAGAAATTTTTCTGCACCATGCTGGGTGTCAAAAATATCCAGCAACAATAGAATGCTTTATGATAGATTTAAAACTTATCTGGGCTAAGTATTGTATTTTATTCCCTCAATCCAGATGTATTCCTATACATTTGCTTAGTATTCTTCAACCCAGGACTAGCAGCACTCAAACTCTACTCAGATAATCTTCTAAGGAACAGAAAACAGGTGACACCAAAATCTTTGGTGAGTCTTCAACTCTTCCAATAAATACTGCTAGATTATAACTGTAATGTGCGGGAGGGGGGGAGGAATTATGGGAAATACCATATTAACTGCCAAGACACAGTAGTGTCTTTCAAATGTTTCCTGAAATGGTGGAAATGGGATTGCAGTACTGTAATCCAGTCGGAAAATGTCAATGAATAAGAATGCTGAACACACTCATTCCGGTAGAAGGGGCATGCTGTTGATTCCATTGGTCAAAGAGGTCCTTCTCTGCAAATGGTTCCCACTCTTTGGAACATCTTGGTGTTTGTATTTTTTTATTGATTTTCCAACATCCAAAGCCACTTTCATATATGCTTACATATTTACATAGTCGTTCCATTTCCTCTCCTCTCTAGACTATACAACATCATCTCTATACTTCTTCTATTCCTTTTATTTCAAGTTATAACCCCTTTTTATGTTAATTTTCTATCAGATATCTTCTCTTTATCGTTATATAGCCTATACAGACACAGTCACCTATTAAGTATTATAAATTCAGTATTTGGTTCTTAGTTGATTGGGTAGGAACTGTAGCTTCAAGTCTTTGATCACCAATTTTGCCCTATTTCCCATCATTCCATGGGCCTTGTCTATCATTGATCATATCTAGTGATCTAATGACCCTACAAGACCACGGTTTCCACCTTGACATAATTACTTTACGACTCTTTCTCTTATTCTTTTCCAAGTCTTTCCCTTCCCATGTTCACCTTCCTTCTTCTCCTTTCTTGCCTTCTTCTCCCTCTTCTGACCACGACCCCTTATCTTCATCCCTTCCTCCTTGGCTCTTTTCTCTTACCTTCTTTACTTATCCCTCTCCCTCCTACTAACTTTCTATACTTCCTGTCTTTCCCCTCTCTCCACACTTCTTTCCTTTCTGTCCCATCTCTATTCTCTTCAATCTTCTTTTCCTTTCTCTCTTATTGTCTTATTCATTTTCTTATCTTCCCTTCTTCTACTTCCTTTCTCTTCCTCTTCCCTTCCTACCACTACTCTCTTCCTTAATATCCCTTCACACTCTCTCCTATTTCTTGCTTTTCTATCTTCACCTCTTTCTATTACTTTCTTCCTTCCTTCTATCTCTCCTTCCTTTCTAAGGTTTGATTCCAATACCGTATTTCTATTCTGATTTCGGGTATCCATTACTTTCCACTGTTTGGAATATCTTGACACTACAGGTAAGATCATCCTCCACCTTCTTGGCCTTCCAGAGTGGCCTCAAAACCTCAAGACCTGACTTGTTTTGTTAACCTTTGTTAAACTCTTCTGCTTATATAAATTTTGAATACAACATTAAAATATTCAAGGTTCCAGAGTGATCATGCTTAAGGTCAATGGCATAATAAGATAGCTACCAAACTGTATTTCACTTTATTTAACAGACTTGAACAGCTAAGATGAATTATGATACAACTGGATATAGTTTTATTGTTAAAGAAATTGAATTATTATATTTTAATGTGTTTTTAAATGAGCTCATTTAAATAAAATTTCATAAATTTTAAACTATTCTGAGATTATTTCTCAGAAATAATAACTATTTTCTGCACTGTTATGGAAGAATTAATTTTTAAACATCAGTAATGGCTTCTGACTCTTTTTCCTTCCCTTTAATGAGCCCTGTTAACTCTGTTTTGAGACTAAGCAAAATTATTAAGGTCAACCTGAAAATGTCAGTGTCCCGCATTCCTCTACTCATCAAAGAAACTATAGGCAAAGTTTGCAAAGTTCATTGATTTAGTGCAAAGGTTGACAGACTAACAAAGACCTCAAAATGCTGAATCTGCCTTGAGGCAGTTAATATACAGTTTTAAAAGCACTTTTCTCTTCTGTCCACCCCTTTTCCTGGATATCTGGACTCATTGTCATGGAAATTGGAAAGTGGAAGGAGCCTCATAGATAATGTGTCTGGTCTCTAGTCAAAATAAAGCAACTACCGCAAAAAGCTTCCATGGTTACATTGCCGTTCCCTCCTACCCCATTGTGTTTGGCAAATTCAGAGATAGAGAAATTTCAATTCTGTTGAGGCTGGGAGAAGGAATTTGACAGAAAGTGTCTGACATCAGTACCCTTGAAAAGGACTCAGTAATGAATCACAGGTCACCCTAATTCACTGGAAGCCCTCCACAACTCCTTTTGTCTTTTCTAAAAAAAAACCACCTCTTATTATATAAGATTCAGAATATTACTGTTCTATACAGGTAGTTTTCAACTTACTATGTCAATTGGGGCCAGAAATTCCTTTGAGGCAGCTTCCTGCCAGTTTCCTACCGGCAAAATCACTGAGGAATCCACTAAGAACTTGCAAGTCTCATGACTCTAGGAAGGAAAGTGGCTGTGGTCAACTGGAGAAGGGGGCAAGGATATGCACGGATGTGGGAATGATATGCAAGAGGAGAAAGAAGGGTATGAATGGTGTGCAAGAAGTGCAGTGTAAGTCAGGGAGAATGCGTGAGGGCATGTAAGAGGTGTATCATGGGCTGGGGTGGGGGTGAGGAGAGTTGTTGATGTGACAGGACTACAGAGGGGATGGGATGGTGTATGGGTAGGTGGGGGGGGACCTATCCCAACAACTTGCAGCTTTCTCTTTCAGCTTCCCCAGACTTTCTGGGCAAGCCAGGAGGAAAGCTGTAAATGGTGATCACGTGATCAAGGGGCACTTGGCAATCAGTCGTAAGTGCAAACGAGTTATCAAGCACCCAGACTATGACCATGTGAGTATGGGAGTGCTGGAATGGCTAGTACTCCCATGACCAGTTGTTACCATCATTCATTCAGTGTCATCATAACTTACAACAGTTGCTGACTGTATGATCATAAGCCAAGAACTATTTGTAGTTTCTACAGTTCCAGCCATAAAAGAATCTGAAGTTTTCTGAAAGATCTTTAAATCTTGAGTTATCAAGAAGCACTACATGGTTTTTCCAATTTCTGATGCCAAAACAGTCAAATCTTACGGCAATGATTCTTCCAGGTCTGCACTTAGATCCAGTAACAGAATTAGATGGTCGCCACATCATTCCACAGTGTTTTCACTGAATACATGTGAAGACCCTGGCTTTCTTCCACTTTAGTCAAGTAATTCCAAGTGCCTGCTGGCTTTGTCATGGAAACGCATAAGGATGTCATCACTGATGAATCTATATTACCATCTGGAATAGCTCTAGGAGTTTACCCAGCTGGGAAAGCTCTTGCAGTAAACTTTTCAGTCTAGCAATATTGTCAAAGCCCAGATCTTTCACTTTAAGTAAGTCTTCTTGATGTTAAACAGCCAAGATACTGAGATGGCCAAATGGCCAGAGCAGCAGTACCAAAGTATAAGCAATGCCAAACACATTTATTTTGCAAGGTACTAAGAAACAAGTTTTAAACCTGGCAATGAAACCTGAAAAGTCAATAATTCATAATGAATTCAAATCTTGATTTTTAATCTTAAACAAGATCTGAAACAGCAGTGCTCAGGTCACGTTAAAGAAAATGGCACTTGTATGAGCTACAAAGATTCTCTTACCTTTATAAAACTTAAAATATAAATCTATAAATATCATATTTTGTATTTGTCTAAAATCGGATGGCTTTTATTGTTTGATTACTTATTTACTATCATGCTCAACTCCATTGTTGTAACTTGGGTTTGATGAAATTTAGGTATCTGATTTCTAATATTGCTAAAATTTCCTTATGATTTCTCCATCATTTAAAATGATTCATTGCAGGTATTATAAAATGTTTAGTGGTGCTTTCAAAGCATCAACAGTTTTTTTAAAAAATAAAATAAATGAACTTCATGAATACAGCAACGAAGTAAAGTAGGATTCTGGAGACAAGATAGGAAAAACAAAATGATTTTGGCCTACAGCTATTGTTTTCATTACTTTTAGTACTTTGGTGTAGCCAGAAGGCAAAGGATGAAGAGAAGCTTTCCACGGGGGACACATACAAAGCTAGGGATTCTTGCAAAGTGTTGCCATTCTTACACAGCAGATTTGTTTAAAATATAGAAGGAATGGGAAGTAAAACTAATGCTGATACCTCTGCCGCAGATCATAGGAGGGGGAATGGGTATGCAGGAAAACTGTCCTTTCTATTTCTGCAAGAGGTTTTTTTGCAAATGGAAGACCTATCTTAAATAATGATATAATAATAGTATTATACATACCTAGATGCATACATACACTCTCATGTCTGTTTGTATGTAACCCTCAGTTGAGCAAAATGATCTATCATACAGCAATGATTTTTGAATCAATGTATTTCAAATCATCTAATTTACAGAATTTATCCAAAATCTGGGATCTATGACTCCCATGGAACTGAAATCTGACAAAGTTGTGGCTGTTTCAGTGCTGCTGTATCACAACAGTCATCATTTCCAATGTTCCTGACAGTTTCATACAAGGAGTCAATGGAGAAGTCAGCAGGAAGTCAGAAGTTGCATCTTCCACTGCCTTTTCATTTGCCCATTTACATTTGGTTTCTCTTTTTAAGGACAGAAATATCTCTGCAATGATGACTCAATAGATCATGGGTTATGTGTTTCTATGTGTGTCTATAAAGTCAGTTCAAGGCAGGAAAAAACCTAATATTTCAGTTTATTTTCTCTACAAAGGTTAGCCTGGTCCAATCACAAGAGAATTCTTATAAAGAAAGTGTAATTGCATACATAAAACTAAAGAAATGCTGAGATGATACAGGTAATTAAAATACCTTTATAGAGCTATCTGTATGCTCACTTGCTAGATATATCTTGAATGTCTCAAAAAGTCTTATCTATAGATAGATAAATGCTGCTTTATTTTATTCACGTTTCTTTTTATTGAAACTAGGAATAGTCTGAAAGACCATTGAAAATCAAATTTTGAACATCAGGCTTCAGTAATCAAGTTATGAAGCTTTTAGTGATATTATAATTATTATGAAATCTTGGGCATCTGTTTCTATCGAGTTAATTCCATAGAGTCTGCCAACTCAAGGAAACAGATGAAATGCAAAAAGGGTATGGCTAGAATTATTTCAGTTTATTAGAATATTAAAGTCCAAGAGAATCGAAATAAGATGAGAATACAAAGTTAATGGCCATGATCAGGAGCAGGATCTGGAATTTGACCAGTGTTCCAAAACTCCAATGTTGAGATTACAGAGTCTTGGTTGAGGCCAGTGTCAATAAAAACCCTTATTTTAAAGAAGATGGGATTAGCAGGAGAAATTTGTACCCACAGATTAAGGGGAAGAGAAGATGGATTGTTGTCTTAAGCCCCTGCTCTTAAGTTCGGTGAAATTGTTGGATAATTTACAACCTGTCTCCAATCTTTGTACAGGTAGTCTTCCAACTTACAACTACCATAGAGGCCAAAATTTCTGTTAAGTTAGACCGCTGTTAAGGGAATTATGCCCCATTTTCTTACCACAGTTGTTAAGTGAATCACTACAATGGTTAAGCTTGTAACACCTACTGTATGTTAAGTGAATCTGGTTTCCCCATTGACTTTGCTTATCAGAAGGTCACAAAAAGTGATCACACGACCCTGGGACACAGAAACCGTCACAAATATGAACCAGTCACCAAGCATCTTGACTACGCTGATTACGTGACCATGGGGATTCTAGAATGGTTGTAAGTGTGAACAATGGTCATAAGTCAGTTTCAGTGCCATTGTAACTTCGAATGGTCACTCAACAGACTGTTGTTAAGTCGCAGGCTACGAAGATACTTGGATGGGATACTACTAAGTTATCCCAGGCCTGAATGTTAGACTAAGAAGCAAAAAGAAAAAAACAATGGCATGAGAAATCTTTGTTGCCAGGGAAATTATATGGCTGTGTCCCTCAGGAGTCAATTTCAACACAAGGGCATCTTGTTTTTATATCATATTCGGTCAGCTGAAATTACTGTGCGTATCTTCAGATCTCAATCTTTCCAATAATTTTCATTCATATGTTTCCTCAACAGGTGGCTAACAGTTTGTAGTCTGTTCCTGGACTGTATACTACTCAGTTCCTTAATGTTCTCAAAGCCACTAACTTTTATTTAAACCTATCGGCCATCCTAAGGTAACCTACAGTGCTAAAAATACCCAAAGTTGGCATGAAAACCAACGCTATGCTGAAATCTGCTATCTTGAACCCTGTAAGATCTAAGACACGCTTGTATTTTCCCATTGCTTGGCAATACCAGTACATGTAGATGTCTATAGGTAGTTCTCGATTGACGGTCAGAATTGAGCCCAGCATTTCTGTCACTAAGCAAGACCCTTTTAAGTGAACTTTGCCCCATTTTATGACCTTTTTTACTATAGGTTAAGTGAATCACTGCAGTTGTTAAGTTAGTAACATGGTTGT